>MKEJ01031521.1:0-18340 GCA_001753735.1 Embelia ribes
AAAATAGAGAAAATTGTAGAGGGCTTCACACTTTTATAATAGAGTTAGATGTGTACAAGCCAAAAATATGAGTACACAGTGGAGGCTAAGGCTTATGCTTATTTTGCGAGTGTTACTTTTCAAAATTTACTTTTAAAAATTGTTTTTAAAAGTTGATTATAGAAACTAATATATTATTAATATTTGGTAAATAAATTATGAAAATTACTTTGATAAGTGGTATGGTGCTTAATAAAGTGATATATTTTATTATAAAAAAATTAGGTATGTTAACAGAATATAAAAAATATAATTGAGATTATTTTTATAATTAATAAAAGATAATATAGAAGCAATTTTTAAAAATATCCCTAAATCTGCTTCTAAAAATCCCATTAAAAAAACAAAAATAATTATAAAAAATAAGTATTTTTTTCTTTAACAAACAAGCTACTAAAGCTGGTGGAGAAAAGTAACACCATATTGGGCCGAAGAAAATTTGATTAAATATACTATATTTTTGTATGAATTTTTTTAATATATAGTTATAGCCCTCGCATAAATGAGCCTAGCTGGGCCATTCTTAAATATATTTTTTTATGACGTTCAATTTCCTCATTTTTATACTTGACTCTGCCTTTGTGTATATGATTTGTTTAAATTTTAACATAAATAATGACACCCTTTAGATTATAGATCAACTCCAAGTAATTTAATATTTGGATTGATATAAATATAACATTTTATTTTACGTGTAAAAAACTTTTCAAGCATGTGTTCATTTAACGGTTCCCTAAATTTAAATTTTTTTATAAATATGAATTAAATGGCTGTTCCAATAGTTTAACCAAACTTATATTTGTTGGTATTTAACACTAATATTCCCTTAATTTTAGAAAGATGACATATTTGGCAATCACGTTTCAAGAAATGGACACATTTGGTCCATTTCATAATTTTTTTCCTTAAACTAAAAATCTTAACTTGCTCAAGTTTCCGGTTAAAACCAAATTTTTGGATTAGAATTTTGATTACAGAACACTGTATCAACTGGGTGATAGTTTAACCGATAAAATCAGATTCTGAGTATAATTTAGGACAACAAATAAAATTTCCTTTTGTGTCGCAGAGCTGCCTATGCACAAAACATTTTACACTAATAGTATATGAATTAAAATTCTTACTATTATGAAGTGTTTCAACAATCTAGTTAACCATGTAGAAAAAATACACCATTAATGGGGAATGAAACAAAGTAGAACTAAGAAATAAGTAAATAAACACCATATTTTTCTCATTATTCATCAAGCTAGGAAATATCTTAGAACAAGCTGATTAAAGCATCAAAGTACAACTACTTAAGAACAGCAAACTTGGAACCAATAACACTAGGCCACGTGGCGCATCACAGGATGACCCTCTAGCGCAAAGCCAAACGGCACATTCTCATTGGTCGAGCCCGAGTAGAGCACTTATTAGTTTCTAAAACCCATTATTCGATATTACTAAATTTAACTACCTTTATTCAAACCACATTGAAAATGAAGTTAAAACACATTGAAAAACCAAACTTCCCAAAGTTCTCATTCCTCTTTTTCCTCAACTTTAGCTTGTGGGGAGACTTTGTCCTCCTCTTCGACCGGCTTCTCATCCTCGTTTTTATGATCTTCAACCATCGGCTCTGATTCAGGCGCCACCTCAGTAGTTTCTTCGGTTTGGTCCTCAGCTGGATGCGGTGCCAGCTTAGCAGTTTCTTCAGTTTTATCCTCAGTTGGCGCTGGTGCCACCCTAGTTAAAGCTTTGCCTACTTTCTTGTTTGGCATTGGCTCATCAGCCAGAATCGCCTTGGCTTCGATAGTCTTAGCCAGGGTTTCAGGCTCTGGAGCCACGTCAGCAATTTGTTCAGCTTCTGGGTCGGCCTGCTTCTGCTCTGAGGGCGGCGGTGGTGGCGGCGGAGGAGGAGGACTTGTCGCCTCGTTTTTGGTGGTTTCTTCGGCTTTGTTCATGGGCTCATGCTTAGCCTCCTCTGGATGTGCTATTTTGGCTGATAAAACCTGTAGCTTTAAGTAAATAATATGATATGCTAATGATCTTTGGCTAATTAGACATACTAATCAATTTGGTTAACTTTCTTGTTTTCGGAAAAAAATAACAAATGATTATTGTTATCATATCGTATTCTAAGCTGTATGGAACCAGGATTCAAACTCTAGAGACAAAGCGTTCGTAGTCAAGTAAGTAAAAAAGGAGTGAAAAACTATTTTTGACGACATACATGGGTTGAATTATTCTAGTAAAAATTAGAACAACAGTTTAGGTTTTTTTTTTTTTTTTGGTGTAATATACTTAAATTAAGTTCAATACTAGTTGAAATTTGCAAAAAGGTTGATATCTGCACTTAATCATAAATCAATGATCTAACTTTTAAAAACGAGAAATCAAAATTAACATAGAATGATTAAAGGCCTATCTTTATTGACAAGAGAACTCTAGGAAAATAAATTGCTTAGCAGTTTCACTACAATATAGTTACTTAAATAAGTCACCCAATAAAAATGTTAATCAAGCTACCTGAGATACGTAAATGTGGAAATTATTACCTCAACACTCGCCATTTTCACTCGAAGGCGAACCGAGTTGATAATAATTGAAGATGTATCAAGAGAAAGTGTGCGATGAAAAGATGATCGATGAGCAAGGTATATATAAGGGTGCTGAGGCCCTAAATTTGCGTGTGCATGAGAGTGATCGGGAGACACAGCGGTGTTTTCGATTGTAACTTTTTTTTATGTTATACACAAATCGCAATTTTTTTAGTTTAGTATTTCATGTTACTTTTACTACCATATGGTACCATTTATTTTTAAATTTAATCAAAATTGTGTAGTAGTTTTTTTGTTAAATTAGTGTTTATTAAGGCGCCATGCTACTTACATTTGCTTATTTTCTGAAGGAATTAAAATTTAATGTTGTGGGACTTAATAGTAAATAAGATTGTACTATAAAATAAACAAATAAACATTCTCTTAGGGTACAATAATTAACATCCGATTGAGGCCACAAGCTATATATTATAAATCACAAAATTTCTTACCAAGTTTACAATGTTTGTGATTGTTTTTCTACTTACAAGTTTATGTGATTTTTCAGAATGTAGAAAAGTCTTGGTTTAGAAAGGTTTATAAAATTTCAAAATTATGGGTTGCAACTTATAAATTCCAACTTATCAATTTTTTTACTTAAAATTTTGAGAGTGTTTGACTGTTCATTTTTTAATCTAAGCTTATTCATTATTTTAGTCTAAATAAATAGGAAATTTTAAGTTAAATACATCTATTTTTCTTTTAGTAAACAAACGTAAATTGGTTTATCAACTTAAAAATTATATCCAAACCAAACCAACCCTATTTTTTTTTTGGAAAACCGTGATTGGGGGCACGTGATAATTCTATTTGGTTCATATGGTTTCAATTACAATGCTAATTGCCCACAATTTTCCAGCAAGTGACACAATTATTGGTTCTTATTGTGGTAAAAATATTATTTTAAACAATAAAAATCATCTTAAATGACTAGCATGTGATTTATTTAGGAGTATTAAATCGTTTGATGATCATTTATGTGGCCTATAATTGTTCGGACTAAAATTGGGGACCAAATAGAATTCTTAATTGAAAACTATGAGGACCATTATTGTATAGAGTTTAAATTTTATCGTGCCTTGGATAAAACACACATATATATATATTTCTATATGTATGATCTGTATTCAATTGATATATTAAAATTAAATTATATTATTTATCACCCAATAAAATAGTTTATTATTTCCATATGGGGCTATCATCATGGTTTGGTTTTGTGTGCCAGTGTGCTTTGTGCAGTCTAGCAAATGGGTGACCCACACAAAAGAGTCTTAGTAGACATTCATAATTATCCCATATTCCCACGTTTCCATTGGAGCTATTTTTAATTATTTTCATAATCAAGAATTATTACTCTGTCAATTTGTTTACATAATTATGTACGATATCATTATGAATTATACTATCAAAGTGAACTTTTGTAAGGTATTCAATTTTTAATGGAATGATCATATGTTAAGATATATTAGTACTCCCCCGCTTCATATAATCTGTCATTTAAGAGAATTTTCTTATTTAATTGTTCCTTTAGAATATCAATAAAGTATTTATTACTCTTTTTTTAATTTTATTATTTAATTTCAATTAAATTTACCACCACTTCACGCCTGAATGGAGATGAGGTTTAAATACATTATGCAACTTATAGACATATAAATAAATTTAAAATACGACACTATATGCTGTACTTCATTCACAACTCCATAAAAATTACGCTAGTAAATTTGTTATACAATCGAGTTAAAAAGTGAATAATACCTACTACTAGATTTTGATATGTAATATGTAAAATTGTGATGTAAACTACTTTTTCAGAATTTTTATTATTGTCGTACAAAATGAGTCTGAATCCTTAAAAAGTTAGTACTACAAATAAATCGATGAACAATTTTGGGCTTTGGTGAGTTCATTTGCAATATTATGCTCACATTTACCTAACTTCACTATTCATGTGATAATCTCTTACGAAGACAACGTATCTTTCTATCAAAGCAACCATATTTTTTTTTGCTACAATTATTGTAATAATCCTAATATTATTTTTGAATGAGAGTTAGAGACCACGCCATCGTTATTCATTTGTAACCCTAATGCCAGACATTCCAATTTCCTATTTGTGTTGCTCCATATTTTCGAAATACCAAAACAATCATAACCAATATATTGTTATTTATTTGTTACATCTCTTATAGATCCCAATGCTCCAAATGCAAAAGTCCGTACGTTTATGGGCACTATTAATCCAATGATGTATTGAGATCCATAAAACAAGAAATCAAAGTTTTAAAAGTACCTTTCCTTTTTACCGTAAAATAGAGCTTTTTGGCATTTCACTGAAATCACAAAATTCGAGACCTTACAATAATTTGTTGATTTTTATGAGAAAAATGCAACTCATTTTAACTTATGAGCAAGGGGAAGAAACTATCTACTGAAATTGATTTTTTTTTTTTAATGAGGAGTGTAGCGTCCCGAAATTCAGTCTAATCCCAAGCACATCACTTATAGCCGCGATAACACTTTTGCTCCGTCTTCCTTCTTGATAGGCAAGAAATGCACTGACTTTGTTATCCTATCATCAATTACCTATATAGTGTCCTTTTTCCCCTTGATTTCAACAAACCACTCACAAAATCCATCGTGATGTACTCCCATTTCCATTTTGAGATCTCGAGTGATTGCATCATACCACCTAACTTCTTCCTATCCCTCTTCACTTGTTGACACGTCAAACACCATGCGACGAACTAAGCTATGCCCTATTCAAGCTTGGCCACTAATATGTGTAGCTAAGGTCGTGGTACATCTTGTTTCCCCTCGGATGCACTGCTAACCGCGACTAGTGCAATTCCCTCAATACATAAAAGATCTCGGTATCTCAATTCTACAAGGTCCCCGACTGTCTAAACCAAGGATTTACCACTCTAATCTCTAGTTATGAATTTCTATGACCGTGCGTTATCTCGCTGATATTCAATCACTATGTCCATTGGCTTAAGTTGAACAACCATAAAGTACAATAAAACCCGTTCTTCCCTATCAACGAACTCCAACTCAAACTCACCAAATATCTTCACGGCATCTCATTCATCGTATATAAGACATGCCAGAGTATATTAAATCTTGCGATTCAATGCATCCGCTACTGTATTCGCCTTTCCTGGATGATATTGGAGATCGAAGATATTCTGCCCCAAATACTCCATCAATCATCTCTGTTTCATATTTAGGTCTTGCTATGTTAATATGTATTTGAGGCTTTTATCATCTTAAAAGAGCTTGAACTTTTCTCTATACAAATAGTGATTCTAAATCTTCAATGCAAATATGACCGCTCCTAACTCCAAATCATGAGTCAAATAATTTTGCTCATGAACTTTTAACTGTCGAGAGGCATATGTAACTATCCTTTTCGTCTGCATCAGTACACATCTCATACCTTCCTTTGATGCATCACAATACATTGTGTAACCTACTTCTCTTTCCGGAATGATCAACACATAAGTTATCGTCAATAACTCTTTCAACTTCACTAACAATTCCTCACACTTTGTGTCCCATTTGAACTTGATCTCTTTACGTATAAGGCGGGTCATCAGGGAAGTTATAGTCAAGAAATCCTTCACGAACCTCCTACAGTAACTAGCTAGACCTAAGAAGCTTCGAATCTCGAAAACATTCTTAGGCCACTCCTAATTGATACTGCTTCAACCTTCGATGGTCTACTTCTACCCGTTCTACTATCACGATATGCCCCAAGAATTTCATCTCTTAAAGTCAAAAATCATACTTCGATAGCTTCGCGTATAGCTAATGCTCTCTCAGCATCGATAACACAGTCCATAGATGATCCCGATATTCCTCCTCAGTCTTCGAGTATACTAGAATATCATCTATAAAGATGATGATGAAACTCTCTAAGTACTCTCGGAATATCTTATTAATCAAATCCATAAATACCGAAGGAGCATTTATCAACCCGAAAGGCATAACCAGAAATTTATTGTGCCCATAACGAATCCCAAAAGCAGTCCTCGAAAATTCTCTTCTCGGATCCGCATTTGTTGGTAACCCGAATGATAGTCAATCTTCGAGAAATAGTTTGATCCCTTCAACTGATCGAATAAATCATCTATTTTCGGTAATGGGTACTTATTCTTAATCATTACTTGACTCAGTTTTCTGCAGTCGATACATACTCTCATCGACCCATATTTTTTTATGAATAGTACCGGTGCACTCTACGGTGGCATACTCAATTGGATAAATCCCTTGCTCAACACTTGGAAAAACCCCTTGCTCAATAGGAGCCAAACGGCACGAAGTCACATAAATAGGACTCATACCCAGAACAAGATCTAAAGTGAACTCCACCTTGCAACTTCGTGGCAATCTACTACGAATATCTGGGAACTCATAAAAGAAATTACAATCGACTAGAGACAACTCTGGTGGAGTGCCTCACCAGTCTCAAAAACAGAAATAGTTGCTAGGATACAACTAAATATGTTTCTAGTTGATCCCGCGAACATACGATAAAAATCAAGTTCTCTGACATATCGAATAATTGTCCCTTCCTCAGGAAACAGTATAACCCGTTGACGGTCATACTCTATCAAGCACGGTTGATCAAAAATCATTCTATGCCTAGGATAATATCAATCCCGAACGTGTCAAAAATAATCAAATCACATTCGAAGTCATGGTTGAAAATGAGAATAGAACAATGACAACATAGAAATTTTGGAATCTAGGTATTTTGGTTCTAGTCCCAACAATCGAACTACACCCACAGCTACAAAATAATTGGATGCACCCATACTAAATAGAACACGTGCATAAGAATACTGAAATAATAGTGTACCTCGACTGACAGATACCTCTGCCAAAGTAGTAGGGCCTTTTTGAATAGTATATAGGAGTATCGGTGTTGCTGATGCAGAAGTAGATGCAGCTACTGGATGTCCTCCTCCTTATTGTCCACCCTGACTTGCCATTACTCCCGACTGAATAGACCTTGCTGGTGATGCTGGCGGTGCCACACAATTAGGTTGAGTCAATGTTGTATATGTCATATGAGTTTGTGCAGCCATCTCCGGGCAAATACTTTGTATGTGTCCCATAATCTCACATTTGTTATACTTAATCGTAGGGCAGTAAAATCCCACATTTATTGCACTGAATTGAATGGCAGTAATATCACGTATGCCCCTCCTCCTTACATTGATAACATATCTTCTGACCAAAACTTGCAAACCCCATTTTAACAGCGGAAGACCTTGATTTTGTCCCGAATTCTTCGAACCCATCATTTCTTGCATCCTCCTCTTTTGCAAATCAATGGTCTCCTACTATTTGGTCTTTTGCACCGCCTAATCATAAATGGTTGGTCCCACTATTGTCACAAAATGACAAATACGAAGTCGTAACCCCTTCACAAATCGCTTAACCCTATTTGCCTCCATAGATACACAAGTCTTGACATATTTTGCTGTAACAAGGAAATATATCGAGTACTGCATCAGCGTTTGAGTACCCTGATATAGGTTTAAGAAGTTATACACTTTCTTATCTTGATATGTCTGTGGACAATTTTGGATCAGAAGAGCATCCTTGAACCCTTCCTATTTTAGCTCCCCAACCTCATCCATCTCTATATACCCTTCTACCATTCGACTGCCTCGTCTAGCAAGAAATGCAGTGTTATCCTCACCATTACCACCCTATCGGCCATCCCCATCATGCAAAAATGGTATTCCATGTTGGACATCCAAGTATATGTTGCTTCTGCACCTGCATGTATCTGTTGCTTCTCCGTCTGCACCCCAATGAAATACCGGAGTATTGGCTCTACTAATCTCCTTTTGTGCTTTCTTTGCTTGCGCCCCGACACTCATGTCAGCCACCTATTGGATATCCATCCCCTCAAGTACTGCCTTTACTACCTATGAGATCTACTAAGCCATTATCGCAGACAATTGCTGCAGGTCAACCGCAACAATCTCCGAAGCGACCCCAGCTACCCTGGGTGCAGGTACTGCGGGTATCTCCTTTTGGACCCCTACCAAAGCAACCTCCTCCTCAAGTTAAGTATCTGTCGTTAGGGGAGGATTGACTTGTTCCCTACCTCGACCACTATGCCTTCCACGTCCATCACAATCATGTCCCCTACGTCCTCTATGAGCCATCTATATAGTCAAAAGAGAACACACCATTATAAATCATATGTTTGCAGTATAGCAGGTAAGAAAACTATATATGCAAATCCAAAATAGCTTATCATTAACTTCATCCACTGACGGAGATCCATGTTAAGCCTATAAAACGTCCCCTGTATATCTAACATAGAGCTAAGTATCGACATCCGTCGCTATAGACTATTGGTTTTCAAATGTAAAATACATACATAAAACAATAGGACACGAATTGATACAAATAAGGCACACAAAGCATACAAGGTATCCAAACTCCTAGACACCTACCCCAATCTTCTAAACGCAACTTACTTGAGACTTCCTACCGATAGACCCATAACCTATAACTTCCAAGGTTATTAGAAATCTATCATTCAAACCAAATCACCTTTCAGCCTTATTATCATGTTTTCTGGACTTACAACTCTATTTTAACTAATAAAATAAAATATCATATCGGCCAATGGCCTATACCTGTTTAGAAATATAAATGAAATACTAAAAATGGAAAATACGACACTCTGGTGAGCTTTGAACCCTGTCTAGCCTCTATTCTCCTTACCATCGACTTCTAGTTCTGCTTGGCTTTTTACAGGAAAAAAAAAATAATTGTATAAAAACAACCAAATAGGTACAAGTAAGAAAGAATATCAATCTATTGAAATAACTATAACTAAGATAAGCATCATCTGTTGCTAAAACAAATAAAATAAGGAGTAGGAACATCAAACATTATAAGCATGCGGCTACAGCCAATGGACACATCCCAACCATCTACATACGCTACATAGTCTACAATTTGGGATATACAGTCGTCCCAATAGGAATATACAGTACTTTTAAATCTTAACGTAAAGATGTATGGTTCCCATAAAACTGGCCCACTTGAAACCAAGCTTTCGAGGCCAACACCCACTATGGAATAATGTTTCTTCGTGTGTCAATACAGGTTATAAATTTTGGAGTAAACAAGCTTTCTTTTGATATATATATTCAATAGCCTGCCTACGTTCTATATGACACCTATGACATTCAAGTAATCTATTATCAACTAAACACATTATATTTCATGTTACATTTCACTTACAAACAATTTAGCTATCAAGTGATTTCAAATTGCATTCTATCACAGAATGTTAATATGTATTCACTTTTCCAATTAGTAATATATAAATGTTCCCTTATACTTGTTCAAACTTCTAAGTAAGCAAAATATGGGTACATACATTTTAGATTCAAGATAAACTGCTACCTAAGTGATACGGTTCGAATGGCCTAACCTCTATTGTTCAAACGGTTATACCGTTTGAATGGTCCCTCAATACAGTTCGAATGGTACTCTTAAATTATAAAGGTTAGCGATGGCCGAAATATAGTTTCAAAAGACAACAACTTTTCCACAAATTTTTCACCAAACAAACGAAATTTATAACAGGTATTTCAATATATTAAAATTCGATTTTCGCTACGCTCCTTATTAAAATCAAAGAAAACTCCCTCAAAAAGCCGGAGAAGAAAGCCCTAATTCTTCCCTCGAAGACTTATCAATCAAACACGAAGCTTAACACGACGAGAATGAGAGAGGATTCCGAATTCAAATTTTGATCGTCAAGCGAGGTATTCTTTCTCTCGGCTCGGATGGTTTTGGGTCAAGATTTCTTCTTCTCCTTTCTCTCCTTCTCACTTTGTTGTTGAGAATAAATAAACATAAGATGGCAAACGTAAGGAATTGGGAGATAAACAATTAATTTTCAGTTTCATTACAATTTTAGTCCCTTTAGTTTAAAAGGCTTTACAAGCAGTGATATTTTAGTTCCAATCATAAATGAAAGAAGTTGATATCTTGCTCTTTAAGAGGGAGTTTTTCATGTAATTATAATGCACATAGAATTTGTTTCGTTGCATCTTTTAATAAAAATATTTTTTCACACCAAGTAAAAAATCTAACTTAAAAGTTCTAAAATTTTAATGTCAAGATAACAAAAAGAAATATCAATTTTAAGGTTGATCATCAAAATGCAATCAAATTTTGAGTGAAAAAGGTACAAAAATCTGTAGTGTAAAAGTTACGACCCAACAAACCCGTAATTATTTCTTGTGTGATTTATTTATGGCCTCTATCACTTTACATGACATTATTTTTAGGCTTTTAAGTTTCATTTCCAACTCAAAATAATTTGAATTCTAGTTTATAAAAAAAGATTGTAAAAATTCTTAGTTAAAATTTATAGTAGCAATGCTATTAATGGATAACAAAATTAGCGGGGAATATAATTATTGTCTTTTCTATCAGCAATCCAGCTATGCTTTGATATGGCAGACTAGACATGAGTTTTGTTTGGTTGAAATTTATAAATAAGATAATTACAAAAAGTTATGCACATGTGATTTAAATTTTCGAATTTATTTAAATTCAAGTAGCAAAGTGAAAAGCTCAACCTAAACGTTGGGTATCCAAGTTTTAAATAAAAAGCTTTAAAAGCTGCAAGGAACAAATCGCATTATGACTTATTGACTCGACCAATCTTTGCCACATGCAGGTTCGTTATTTTGAGTCTAATTTTTCTCTTGCATTGGGCCCAAAATCAATTGGGTCTAATTTCTTTCTTTCTACTTTTTTTCTTAGGTTATCGGCCATATTGCACTCCCCTGCATCTAAAAGTAAATTTGGGCTTGATTGAAAATATGTCATGGTTTGGTTGGTTGCAGCTTCTAATATCTAACTTAATAATTTTTTTAAAAAAAACTAGGTAACATTTGGTTGTTCAATTTTTAAACTGAACTTATTTTCTGCTATGGCCTAAATAAACTGGAAGTTTAAGCTGTATGCATCCAACTTTTTTTTCAATGAGAAATAAGTTTAACTTATTTACTTAAAAGCTGCAACCAAACTTAGTCAAACTATCTTACATTCAAATGACTAGCATACCTGTGAGGCAGTTTATTTTCCTTACCTATTGCAAAGAAAGTTTGCTTGTTTTTTTTTTTTTGGAATTAAGTTTGTTTGATAAATATTAGCTCTCACTCAGACTCTAAAAGGGCCTGTCGCATAAAAGTTACTGCCAAACAAGCACTAAGGGTACCTTAGTTATATGTGGTAACCCAAAATAACAATAGTTATTGCAGCTTTAATTAAGCCATTTTTTAGCTAATGAGTTGTTGCATATTTGGCCGAATAGCTTTTAATATGAGCTTTCTAATAGGCTAAACGAACTAAGCACTTTTAAACCAATGAAATGCAACTTTTTTTCCCGGGGGGGGGGAGGCGGGGAAGCTTTTTACTGTCAAATTCTGAACAAAGTAAAGATTGTCAAAAGTGATTTTCAAAACCAAAAGTTTGAAAAGAGAAGTACCTTCAAAGTCCGGTCTGCATCCATACAGAATCGACTTTGTATCTGCAATACCGCCCATGCTAACTTCCTTATCTTCTCTCCGAGCATTACCATTTCTAATCTCTGTCTTAGGTCCAAAACCTTCACATTCGTCCTCTTTCAAACATAATTTTTCCCAAAAATGCCACAGACCAATAACAGCACCCCCGAAAATAAGAGAGCTTAAAACCATGCAAGTCATGAATAGAAGCCCTTTGTACCACCGGTGCGTTACTCTGTAGGGGTTTATGTAATAGATGTTTAACAAGCCCACGGAGAAGATTAGTCCAATTGTAGAAACCATTACATACAGTCCTGACCATATGATGTGACCCGTCCCAACCAATACCGAAATGCCAGATCGGTTGTCGATGGGGTTCACGGGCACGGTAATTTCCCCCTCTTCCTGTATCTGATATTCATGAAGTGAAATTCATATTTTGAAAATGGAGAAAAAGATTGTTTTGATGAATGCAAACTAAGCATATTGAATTGATTGCTAAGATGCTTTCGACCAAGTAGAATGATAAAAATAGAGCATGATTTCGAAAAACTCTAATGTGAATTTTCAAGTTATTAGAGCATATAACATAGAGTTATTTCATATATTCAGAGTTATTTCATATATTCTGCACTAAAAATCAAATAGCACAACTCCCGCAAACTCAGTCTCACAGGAAATGCAGTATGCGCTAAATGTCAAGGTTCTCATAATTTTAAATCGAAGCCTGATTATTTGAATGTCAGTCAAATTTCTAAAACTATTAATGTTGTTGCATGCCAAAATTGATCTTGTTTTTAAAACGATAGCTCATAGCGGGTTCAAAGTCATCATGAAAATCAATCCTTAGTCCAATCATTTCTGATATGTAATCAATACCTTAAATTGTTTGATTCGAAACCTTCTGCTTTGAGATAGCACGGATAGTAATTATTAATATATAAAAAAGGGACAAAATAGACATACCAGTTGGGGTTCCGATTCTCGAGTGACAAAAGTCCGAATCTCGACATTCAACATGTCTGAATAAAAAGGACAAACTGATTCCATGTCGAAACTGTAAAGAAGAGGAAGCTCATTTGATTTTTTCACCGCCCATAGTATCAAAATATTTTTTGGCAAACACGGTTTTCCATCCTTAACACGATGCAAAATATCACTCAAGATAGCCAAAAATGGTGATATCCCAATTCCCCCTGCGACTAAAATAAGATACTCATACCTGAAAAGAAAAATTATTAATAACCAAGTTACATACACGTAAAACATAAATGTAACAAGTTGTTAGACATGGGGAAATTTTGAATAGCAGAATGCTTACGTTAAGTGGTAAGGTGATTCATGCCCATAAGGTCCCTCTACAGAAACGGTCATGTTCGAATGAGACTTTAAAGGTTGCCCTACTTGAGATTGGTCATCGTGGCCATTCGATATTCTTTCTCTTAGCCGTTCGGTCCATCCTCCGAGACCCTTGATGAGGACTGCAATATGATTTCCTTCTAGAGCACTTGATGAGACACTAAATGGATGCCACTGAAGAAATGCTAATTCTCGGACTTGGAGAAAAATGAAACTAAGGGCATTGTACTTCAGATCTGCATGTCAAAAAGGAAGCAATTAGAAACTAAGGGCATTGTACTTCAGATCGGGCACAATTGGTAAAAATCGGTTAGAGTGTAAAATGAGCAAAGCTTGAGTTCAACTTTGAGCTCACTAAATATACCACGCGGAGGTTGAGTCTCAAGAGGCTTGGTTCGGCTTGTCAAGCGAGCGAGCGGGCTTGACACCTGTGAGCTCTTGGGCTTGCTTGATAAAAAATCGAATAGAGTGTAAAATGAGCCAAACTTTAGTTCAATTTTGAGCTCACTAAATTAACCAAGCCGAGTTCGAGTCTCAAGCTGCTCCGCTCATCAAGTTGGCGAGCTGGCTCGATATATATACATGGAGCGGTTCAAGGAGGTTCAAAAAACAACTTTTTTTGCAAGGTTTATTTAAATTAAAACCAGAGTGTGTTTTCAAGGAAATTCCCCCAAACTGTTGGCCGAGCTAATCTGTCAAACTCATTTCCTGTAAAACTTTTGCTTTCTAAACGAGGAATAGAGTTTTCAGATGCTTTATTCATTGCACAACAGGATGCCGAAGTGTTTCCTCCGACGCCTTTTAGGGGCACTCTCAAAATGAGATCAAGCACAAGATCAAACTAAAAATTCCCTAAATTGAAACAGACACTATAAAGCTTTTAGAGCTTAGTCTTACTTTTAGGTTTTGGAACAACAAGTTCGACTGTCCCACAAGGGAGACAAGTGGCGGAGATCACGTTGACAACCCTCCGTGACTGACAGAACCTGAGAAGCCGATCGAGGATGAAAAGGAATATCCCACCAGCAGCATAACACAACAAGGAATCGCCAACATGCAAGGCCATGAACACGACAAACACTGCGTATAGCTGATGTGTATAGAAGAACAGCTCAAAGCGTTCCCTCCTCACAGGCTTCCGTGAGGTCACCCACATGAGTAAACCGGCTAAAAGGCTTATAAGACCTGGTAGATTAGCTACACGAACGTTTTTCGAGTGCAATAGCTGCTCAAAACAAGATGAATTAACATATACATTTGTATCATCACATCACTTAATTAGCACCCGATTCT
Organism: Embelia ribes; assembly: GCA_001753735.1. Taxonomy (NCBI): domain Eukaryota; kingdom Viridiplantae; phylum Streptophyta; class Magnoliopsida; order Ericales; family Primulaceae; genus Embelia; species Embelia ribes. The sequence goes on from MKEJ01031521.1 coordinate 14,843, forward strand.
AAGTTTGCACCTCATCCTCAGGATAATGAGCCTCACTGCTTCACTTTTGCACTTTGCACTTTGCACATATCTGCTAACGGTGTTCAATGATTCCGATTTTCAACAACACATGTGCACAGTGTGTAAAATACGAAACTAGATAAAGCGCAAATACTTTTGACATTGCCTTAGTCTCGAGCAAAAGGAAGTAGCAGAGGAGAACCAAATATACTTGTTCATTATAGTCAACTACGAATTTTGTATATATACACGTGAATAAAAGCATTAAAAAATCGCAAAAACTCACTTCTTCCAGAAGTCGACCTTGCATTGTCCAAGATATGAGGAAAGAAAGTCCATGGAGAGTAAAAATAAGCATAGTGAGGTGTCCCAACCATATATGATATTTAGTTGCATGCTCAAAAGGAATATCTATGAGCCGTAAGAGCATCGACCCCCTTGCAACCGGGAGAAACAAAAAAGCCAAGCAAAATAGCCCGATTAAGCCTGAGGGACGACCAGATTGCTCAAGCAACAAATACCTACCAAATAAAAAAAAAAACCCAGGTGGGAACCGCGGATGTAGTTGATAGAACCAACATTTAACATTAGAAGAATCATGGAAAGTTACAAAAGTCTAATCAGGAAACCCTTTGTGAGTGTTTTGGAATTTATCGTTCTCAGTATTTTCAGTTTTATTCTTGTTGCCAAATTTTTGGCTGTGGAATCAATAAGGCGAAACTTTTGTGAACTCCTATGTTTCCATGCTACTTCAGTTTCTGTACAAAAGAAATTTTCAGAACCAGCAAAACTTACTACCTGCAGGTCTCTCAAACTGTGTCCCGTTCTGAATCGTCCCTCAAAAACCATGTAACCAATCTACCAAGAAAGTTTTCTTGTAGTGTATAAGTTTTTGGGACAAAATAAAAAAAGTTCTCGAAACCAAGTAACTAAACACAACAGAAAATCCTGAACCTAGTTGGCCTCTCGCCATATTGCCCAGTGAAAAATGACAAATAGTACATCAATTTTTCATATGACCGACACAAAGAGCAGTTACGCATTCCACTAGAATCAATACAAGACTAAATTAATCACAAAAAACACATCTCACCATTCTAGTTCACGAGTCAACTGAAACTTTGATCGGCTGAGGTTCTTCAAAGCATATGCATACGTAGACCACATAATAAACACACAAAATAACATGATCCCAATCAACTCGGCAGCAGACACAACCCCCAGTGGCCCATCCACAATGATCGGGAATGTCCATAACCGAAAACATGGCTTTTTGGACGCCTTTTTCCTGTCGCAAAAGAAAATGACATTATAAATTTCTATTTAAAACCAAAATAAAGCTTCAAATTATCTTTAATCAGCATTGATTCAAATAGAGAAATCCCGAGAAACTATCCTGAGAAAACTGGATCTTGGGATTTGAAAACAAGTTTCAAAAACGAAAAACCACTTACTCTTGAATGTCCTCTTCTCCTGAGAGTGTGAGATAAGCTGTAGCAAGAAATGCAATGACAAGAATTGGGGCACTGAACAGAAGAAAATTAAATCCTGAAAATATGGAGGCAAAATTGTGAGTCCTATTTCGAAGTATTTTTTTCTTAAAGAAATTAATATTTCAAAATTACACGCACTAGTGCTTCTCAACAATTTATCCAAGTAAAATGTGTACCATGTATGGGGAACTAAGTTTTTATACTACTTTTTTGGGGAAAATTAATAAGGTGTATTACATATATTTAAATTGCGAATAGCAGATTTTGTCATTCTGTAAGAGCATTCACACAGTCTTTCTCATTTAATTTCTCAATCTCACTTTCTACAAAGGCATTCCTCTCAATGAAAATAATTATTTTATAAATTTTCCACAATGCTGTTCCTAGATAATTTGTTAAAAATTATCCAAAAAATTACGTTGTTACATTATAAAAAGTAGAAAAACATGTTGCCTACTCTTAATTAAGATTTTACAGTTTTAGTTGAACAAAAGTTAATATTTAATTGAGAAATTGCAAATAGTAAGTTTTTCCACTCCCTATCAAACATAAACAAATAGAAATTCTGATCAAACGAGAAAGATTCATCATATATAAATACTGTTGTGCAGTAATTTGTTCCCAATTTCTCAGATTAGAACTAAGAAATTACAAATGAGATAATAAAAACACCCACCCAATTTCTCAGTAAAATCAAGCAAATAAAAACTAAAAACTAACCTGAGTCCCCATACATAGTTCCCCTTGCAAGTCGAACAGATTTTCTGCGCCACTGACTAAAAAATTGTGAAGGGTAAATGAAAATCAGAGAAATCCAGGAAATGAATATAACCCACATGGAGAATTTGAGAATCCATTTCATGGGTGTTGCCAAAAAGTGTTTTTTAAATTTGAGTGGATGATCTAGGGTTTGGATTTTGGTCAAGGGAAGAGTTTCTCCATTTGATGATTGATCATCCATTGGGGAACCAAAACTAGGAAACCCCAGATTAGTTTTCTTCCTTGGTCTCATTCGACTTCCCTCAACAATCTTCAAATGAAATGGTAGTTGTATATATATGTATACATATATATGTGAGAAAATGCTACTCGGGTGATGAAAATTAACAGATTGCTTACATAGAGTAAGTTATTTAGACACGCACGCAATTCTTTCAGCTTAGGTATTTGCTACAGCTTCCAAACTTTATGAAAAATAAGTTATTTTTACACGTGTATCACCGTAAAAGTATACATGTTTTTAATTTAAATTTGTTGGTGAATGAAAATTCATGCAATATTAAATTATTAAAATTAAATTTTTTATAAGATTACCCTCAGCCCCAAGATATACGTATATAATATAAATTATTAAAATCATATTTAAGGATCAAAATAAATATGTGAAAATAAATATTTTTGTAAATTAATTTCTACTAATCTAATATTCCCCATAAATTTGTAAGCATTATCCTAATCAACATTAATTTTCACATATCTAAAACTATCCTAAATGGACATTATTTTTTTATAAAACATTATCATAGTATAAATCCTACCAAATCCGATATTTTATAAAGTTATAAATAACTAAAAAACAAGAAGAAATATAAGATGCCATATCAAAAAAATATAAAATAATTAAATTAATATGATACAAAAAAGAACATAATTACAAATAAACCGTGCATCGTGCGGGCTGCACTCTAATGTATATAAAAGTTGTCCCCCCCAACTATATTTGCTCTAATCGTGACTTTTGTTTGCACAATTGTTTGGCACGTGTTCTATTTAATTAAGATTTTAAAATGATAAAAATTATCATGATAGAAATTATTAAAATTACATACATATATATCAATTTACCATAATAGAAATTATAAAAGTAAATTTACTATAAGATTACGCACAACCCCTCGTTAGGGTGTTGTATAGTGTTCACCCCCTTAAGGTGCTCGTTACTTTAATTAGTCGAGAAACATGTGCTTTGCACATGATGTATAACCAAGGTTGTCAAATCGTATTT
>MKEJ01031523.1:0-18773 GCA_001753735.1 Embelia ribes
CAGGATGGATGAAGTGGAGAACTACATCCGGAGTTTTATATGACGGTAATATACCTCAACGATTAAAAGGAAAATTTTATAAGACCGTAGTATGACTAGCTTTATTGTATAAAAGTGTGTATTGGGCTACTAAAACCCAAGATGAACACGAAATGAGTATAGTAGAGATGAGTATGTTGAGGCACGTATGTGGGAAGGCTAGGAAATATACAATAAGAAATTAAGAGATTCAGGCTGGTTAGGAGTGACACTAATTGAAAATAAGATGAGAGATAACAGTTTAAGATAATTTATACATATAAGAAGGAAACCGGTGAGTGTACCAGTTAGAAAATGTGATAGTATTGTCGTGAGAGAGACAAGAAAAGCAAAACTAGACCCCTAACCTAAGTTACCAGTTCGCAGAGAGGGAGTCAGAGCGGGAATGTGAGAGTTCATGCTTGTAATTAAAAAAACAGGTGAGAATGGGAGTGAGAGTGAGTATTGGGAGCAGGAGCATCACCTTTACACGAATGATTTGATGACTTAGCCCCTAACTAAATGGATATAAATGTTACAAAAAAATATGCGTAATACGATATTGGGCGAGTAAATGGCTTTCGATAGGAATAAATGGCATCGAAAAATTCGCGTTAATAACCGGACGTGATGTCTATTTAATCTATCTCATTTATTAGGATTTTGAAGGCTTAGATGATGATGATGATGAATGTATGATGTCTTTTCACCCATAAAAAGAACCATGACATTGACATTGTTTAAAATACAACTACGAGATAAAGTAGAATTTTTAAACTATGGGTACCATTGATGTAATTCATGTTTTTTTCCTCTATTATTATTATTTTTTTAATATATAAGCAAGCGAAACTTATCTTTAACTCCCCATTCGCCTCACACTAGGGTTTCTCTCTCTCATTGATTCGTAGCAGGTTCTCTTCTTCAGTCTCTCATATAATCGCGCGCGCGCGCGCGCGTGTATATATATATATATATATATATATATAGGTTTCTGATTACTTCCTTGCTTTGAAGGCTCAGATTATATATTTTGTTGCTTTCTATCTGATAATCACACGTTGTTTAGTATTCTTCTTTTGTAAGTTGAATTTGTTCGCCTATTATTTCATCTGAATAAATTTACGACTGATTACTAGTTTTTTAGCTCGTGTTTTGTTTTTTTATAGATTGAGTGAAAGGTAATTAAATTGAAAGTTCAATATTATGTGCATAAGCTTCTGAAATTAAAATCCCTATACTGATTACTTATGTTTATGTTGGTTATATTATCTATTTTGTTGGGTTCAGTCTATTAATCATGTTTAATTTAGTAATTCTTTCTTGCGTTCAGCTGAATCTTATCTATGCTTTTATTTGCAGATATTTGTGTTTGATTACTAGGGTTTGAGCTTTTTTTATTGAGTGAAATAACTAATTTGTTGAAAGATCTAATATTTCTTTCTAGGTTCCTAAAACCCATTTTGATATTCATGGATTAGGTTTATGTTGATTGCTCTATCTGTTTTGTTGGGTTTCAGTCCAGTAATCACATTTGGTTTAGTAATTGCTCTCTTGTTCCATTGTATTTGTTTTTGTACGCTTTTTTTTGTGCTGATTGGTGTCACTATGCTTTTATTTGCTGAAAATAATGATTAATTAAGTAATGTGCTGTTTCACATTGGGTGCATATCAAGTGAAGGGCAGTTTATCGTTGAAAATATCGAATTTTTGTATGTGATTCCTGGAGCTTCAATTTTGGTAGTGGTGAATTACTCTATCTTTTCGACTTTAATGTTAGTTCCAAATGTAATGATCACATATACATGTGTAGTTGAGTAATTTCTTTTTGATAGTGGTGAATTGCACTATCTTTTCAACTTTAATGTTAGTTCCGAATCTAATAATCACATATCCATGTGTAGTTGAGTAAATTGTTTTTTAGTTAACTTTACATTTTTTTTTTCCTGGTAGAGTTGGAAACATGGGGCCGGTTTTCTGCGGTAATTTTGATTACGAGACTCGCCAGTCCGATTTGGATAGACTATTCTCCAAGTATGGGAGGGTGGACCGCGTTGACATGAAGTCTGGTATATTTTCTGTACTTTCATTACTGTGTTCTGTTTGATTGTAGATACATCATACATTCACTGGGATTTACTTATGGAGATAAATGTCCACCTTACTCTTATGCATTTTCACATAGAAATTTTGTAGACTTTAATGCAAGTTATGTAGCAAGTGGATGTTGAGTGGAGTGAAGGAATGTTAGAGGTGCTATTAGTTTTAAACCTTTCTATTGTTATCAGTCATCTTCCCCTTGATTTGTTTTATTATGAATGTACATGGAACTCTAGGTGAAATTTGTGTATCTAGGTCTCTGAATTGCAACTATAATCATAAGAAACACACTTGAATAAGTGCTAACAAGTGTCACTTTTCATTCCTTTTCTAAAAGTTTATCTACTTCTTTGTTTTTGAATTATTTACTTCTTGTTCCTTGATTATGTTCTCATCCTTCTTGTGGGATTATTGTTGATCTGGGATTCAGGTTTATTGATCATGTTATAATATTCACGATGAAAAACAAAGATGATACTGTTCATGCTTTGCATTGTGACATCTTCTGGCAACAAGGAACACAAACAGAAAGGAAAATGATTTCAAGTTTGGTATAGAAGAAATCTGTGTATTAAAATTTTGTTTTGGCGCAGGGACATCTTCTAAGGGAAATGAGCTCCTATCTACAATTGCCTAACTTCTCTGCCATAAACATCTAGTGCAAAGCAAATAGACCTGTCTGCCTTATACTCCTCTTTATGGATGGTCTTTGTCTACATTCGATTCACGCGATCATCAGACTCTTCATAATCTGTTCATTAATGCACCTCACTACCTAAAGATGCCGTTTCAATGATTCGTTAAAATGGTTTGAGGCTGTGTATATGACATCAGCATACCTTGCCAGCCAACACTGGTCATAAGGATATCAATCTATCGTGGCATGCCTTTCTTAACTTGTGACACGCCAATTTCAATATTTCATGCCATGCCTTCCGCCAGTTATTATGAGGGGATCAACAAGTCCTGTCATACCATGTCATTCCGTTATTTTTTTGATAGCTTGTATAATGGTGAATAATGCAATGACAACCCAGAACTGAAATTTTGGAATTTAACCCTTTAGTTTGCCTCCATCATCATGATTTAGTTCATCATGCAAGGCCACCTCTACAATCTACATCCACTTTGTCCATCAGATATCACATATTTGAAGGTGTTGTATTTTATTTATCTGTAGTGGCAAAGAGAAACATTGCAGCCGGGTATAACTGGACTGGGATTGGGTGTTATGATCTTGCTTTTGATTTTGGTTATTATGCTGTAGGGTTTGCTTTTATTTATTTTGAAGATGAGCGAGATGCTGAGGATGCCATCCGTAGTCTTGACAATAGGACGTTTGGATATGACAGGCGTAGACTGTCAGTGGAATGGGCTAAGGTTCGCTTGGTTTTCTTTCTATCCTTCCTTTGTTTTTCCTGGAATAGCAGTTGTTTTCCTTGCTTGATCAAGTTTTGCCTTGCTTTCTGAAAGCAGTAAAAAAAAGGAAAAAGAAAAATATTGGTTTGACGGTTTTCTTTGTCCACTGGTATGGAAATGGAAGTTCAATTGTCTAAATTAAAGGTGGAGTTTTTTTCTTCGCTCTCAGGGGGAGCGCGGGCATGGTCGTGATGGCTCCAGGTCAGTGGCAAATCAGCGGCCTACAAGGACCTTGTTTGTTATAAACTTTGATCCAGCTCAGACAAGGCCTCGGGACATAGAAAGACATTTTGAACCTTATGGAAAGGTTCTCAATGTTCGAGTTCGACGAAATTTTGCATTTGTCCAGTTTGGAACGCAGGAGGAGGCAACAAAAGCATTGGAGTGTACACACATGAGGTAGAGTTTGCAATTTTGATTTTTTTGGCTTATTTTTGGCATAAATTAGGCTTATCCAGTAAACGGTTATATTGTGACTATGAGGGGTTTATTGTTTTCTGGATTTTGCAGTAAGATTCTGGACAGGGTGGTTTCGGTTGAGTATGCTTTAAGGGATGATGGTGAGAGGGATGAGAGATATGGTAACAGCCCAAGAGGAGGTTATGGCAGGCGTGGAGGTAGTCCTTATGGTTATAGACGCTCTCCAAGTCCAGCATATGGCAGAGCTAGACCAAGCCCCGACTATGGGCGCCCTCGCAGGCCTGACTATGGGCGCCCTCGTAGCCCTGACTATGCGCGCCCTCGCAGGCCTGACTATGGGCGCCCTCGTAGCCCTATCTATGATAGATACAGTGGTCCGTCGTATGGTAGACTTGGGAGCCCAGAATACAACAGATACCGAAGGTAGGTATATGTTAAATACTGTTCATTACAAAAATTAAGGTTGATATTTGGTTAAAAATTGGAGTTGATTTGCTCTAAATTGCATCCAATGATTCTTTCTAATATATTAGGGTGAAATTGAAATTTGAATTTTTAAATCGCAATCAAAGACAATTTGGGGCGAAGATTCACTGGAAATTGAAATTGAAATTTCAAAATGTGACCTAAAACTGGATCCGGAACAACTCTTAAGGCCCTGTTTGGTTAGCCTTTCAGTTTTTTAGTTTTTAAAAACTGGTGTTTGAGATTTTTTCATAACTTAATTTTCTGTATGTGAAAACCTGTTTGACAACAACTTTTGAAAAAATAATTTTCAAACTATAAAAATTACTCAAAAAGAAATTAAAAACTTTAAACCTAAAAGTACTGACGAATTTTGCAGTATGTATTTTTTAATTTTTGATTATGCGTAACAAAAATATGTATTTAATTTTGAAGTGTAAAAATACAGGTAATAATGTGTTGAAGCATTGCTAATCATTAACGACCGCATGTAAAAATTCAAATCGCCTTAATCTCTAACTCTCCACAAAATTTATCAAGCAATTATTTTTTTCTAGATACTTTATATAACATTTGTTTAGTGAAATAGTATACGTTTTAATACAAAAAATACCCAAAAATTTTATGAACTTTTATTACATTTTAAAATAGAAATAAATAGACAAGTACATAAGATTATTACTAAAAAATTAGTGATTTTTTTTATAATTTTGAATATAAAATAAATCAAAATTACCATATGCTATATAATTTTAAAAAAATATTTTCTAGTTGGATTCAATATAGAAAAATTAAGAATAGAAGACAATTATTAATAATACATGAGTGGATTTAATTTTGAATATAAAAATAAATTAAAGTTATGATTTATTATAATTTTCAGAAAATATTTTTTAGTTGAATTCAAGATAGAAAATTAAGTTACAAATATATACTAAGTATAGAAAATTGAAATATATTCATTATAAAAAATATGGTACATCTTTATTTTTCAGCTTAAATTTGGAAAACTAAAAAACTAGAAAAATGAGTTTTCAGAATTACTCTTATAAGAAAACTTCGTTTTTGAAAATTGAAACTAAAAAGTTGACCAACAAATGAGTTTTCAGGTTGGTTTTGAAAGCAGAAAACTGAAAATGAGCTGTTTACCAAACAGGGCCTAAATCTTTGCTAATATATCTGTATTGTTTCCCATGCTAGTACAACATTTGGACATTGTTTGTGTAGTATTTCATAGTTTCATGTTAGCCGGTATGTGATCTTCCAATGGTTGTACTTCACCATCCCAATCGGTACTTTTACAGATTTTGTGCTTTCTCTTTGTTAAAAGCTTACTAAAGACATTTACAGCCATTATCTGATTGCGTGGACCTTAAAATCAATAACCTGACTGCCTGATGTTACGAATATATGTTCATGTGCCCTCTTGAATTACTTGTGCTATCATTGGTGGTGTGGCTTTTGAAAATTTAAGCATGTTTTTTATTTTGTAATGCTTTATAAGGCTAATTTATTTTCCTTTTTTTTTTGTTTTTGTTTTTGGGTGATGCAGCCGCTCACCGCTGCGCAGGTGAAGTGCATGAGAGATAACTCCTCGTTGTGTGAAGAGGGCTGCTGCTTATTTGCTTAAGATGTGTGTGAGTTTAGTTGTTTGCGTCAGCTTTAGGTACATGGTGCAGGGTAGAGTTTAGTTCAGATCTCTTATTAATGTTTCACTGGGCATATGCTGAATCTGAGTTATCGGAACTCGGATGCTTGCTATTTCCTTTGTTGGATAAAGGGTTGATAGTTGTTTCCCATGCTACTACTACAATCCATAACTGCTTAGTTTGGTTTCTATTTGAATGCTTGTTATATCCTTGTTTCATGCATTACTTCTTGAGAACTGCCTGCTGCTTGCAGAAAACTGCTGCTTGTAGAACCTTTTGAAGACCTTTTCATATGCGTAGATTCTTGTACCAATGCCATCTCCGTTTCATTATTTACCAGTTCACGTGACAAGTCAGAGTTATTTGGAATTTTTTTGTTAACACGGACAAAGGCAGAGAAAAATCTGGGAAATTATTTTCAAGGTTACATATCTTCCCGGGAACAGGGTTTGTGCATGTATATACTAGCTATGGAAAGTACACACGTTCTGTGTGCATAATCTGAGGGGGTTAGTGGGAGTATAGATATTTTACCAAATTGTGTCCTATCTTTGATATATTTTTTTTTTATAGTAATTAAAATTGAAATTATTTTGAATTTGAAGGGTGATTTTGTCAACTCAAAAATTAGGTGGCTTGAACATTTAAAACCAATCAAATTTAGTGTTACATATTATATTAGTATATATATATATATATATATAATCAATTTAAATTGGACCGTGTTTGCACTTGCTGTACATGCTAGATTGGATTGAGTCCCTGTATACATACAGCATTTTAATCACTTAGCTTGACTCATTTGTACAATGCTAGTTTTCAAGCCTACAAAATCGCCCTTTCTCGTTGCTGATGTTGCTGTTTTCCAAATTCGGTGAGATCTAAACCTTAAGCATGATAAGGTAATCGCCTAAACCTTAAGCATGATAAGGTGCAGGGTTATGAGTTACTTTTGAAGAAGCAGAATGCTATATAAACATATGTAATAAGCTACAACTTTTAATGTCGTCTTGTAGAGTTCTCAGGCTGTCTTGTTTGCATCTTGGGGATTTGATCATTAAGAGCATTTGCACCTGATTCTCTTAATAAATTTCTTAAATTATAGGAAAAATAAATTCAATTTCTATTTTTACCATCTGAATTAGATTATCTTTCACATTCCCTATTATATTAAACTTAGTTCTACGTATCAATACAATTGATTGCAAAATATTAATTATTTAATTATATATTAAAAAAAAAAATTAATATTACTTAGCTTTAAATTTATAATTATAATTTAATTTATTATTTCGTTATGAAAATGAAAAATATAAATAAATTTTTTTTTTAAGCAAAGGAAAAGAAAGGGGAATAGAAGTGATATGGTAGAAGAAAAATGTAAATGAAATGTTCTATAAATATTTATTATATAAATTATATAAATATAAATGGAGTTACTTCGTAAAAAAATATTATTTTTTAGAATTAAACATTAAAATTTTATAATATAAATTTAGTTTTAATTTTTCATAAATATATAGTTTTAATATTAAAATTTAAAATCAATTATATTTTTATATATATAATTTAAAAAATAACATTTTTTCATATATAATAATAAAAATTATAATTATTTATTTTAAAATATTAAATTTATTTTTTATATACTTAAATTTTGAATTCATATGTCAAATTTAGTATGTTTAATTTTAATTATTATTTTTAAATATTAAATTTAAAATTTAGTTTATAATTACTATTTAATTATTTTAAATATTTCTATTGTAATTTATTTTTAGTTAACAATAGTTAAGTGAGTGGAAAGATAATGTATTAATTTTTTAAATATAACAGTAAAATAATATGGCATGAGAGATAATATATTAATTTTATATGTTTAAGTAATGAATAATAATTATTTAGATTTAGAGAATCATTCTAGAAATTCTTCATTAATAACCACAAAGCAATGTGATACAATTTGAAAAAGTAATATTTCCCAACTTTTAATAGGAAAGTAATAAAATTTACTGAATCTGATCCGATGCTCTAAATTATGACTTCTCCTAGTTCTAGTCACGGACATTTTTACGCAAAATATATGTATATAATAATAATTATAAAAATGAAAATATGGTACCAGTTCATACCTCCCAATTTTTTATTTTATTTTTGGCCAAAGCCTATAGATATGGATAATCTTTGTTTGACATCCATATTATTATGAATTTAACATCCATATGGTACCAGTTCATACCTCCCAATTATGAATTTAACATTACCTCATGGTGAGTATCTATGTTTAACATCCATACTATTATATCCACAAGTTGGGGGCTGGTTTGGGTAGTTTAAAAAGCTATAAACATAAACTCATCATAAAGAAAAAGATTATTTTTTTCAAATGTTTATGGTATATGTTCAAATAACAAAAAAGTAATTCACGGCATGCCACCAATTTTAATATGAATTTAATTTTAATAATACACTGATGGTGAGTTTTTATCCACCAGCAAGTTTGAATAATTTGTGATAGATTTTCACATATGAAATTAGGCATATATCTTTCATCTAAAATTGATGATGCATAAAATTTCTACACCGATAATCATCGGAAATTAAGCTCTTATCATATTATTGAATCATAGCAAATAATTACAGGACTTCCATTGTTGCTTGAGCCTTCTACAAACATATTATACACAAGCATCACCTCAAACAAATTACTCAAGCAGAGAATCTCTTCAACTCTCTCTCGAGCGCCTTATCGAGCCACGCCTCAGCCTCCTCCATCATCTCGGGGCTAAGCCTCACCATCAGTGTACAAAACTCGGTCTCATTTAAAAACCCATCCCCATCGAGATCTCCTACTCTCACCATCTCCTCTGCGTCCTCTATGCTCATCCCTTCCATCCCCAGCAGAGCTGAGTTCTTTCTCAGGCTCTCTGGGGTGATCAGCCCTGTCGCGGGATTCGCCAACAGGCGAAACCCGCCACACAGCTCAGACACGAAGGTGTCCTCGTCGAGCTTGTCTGCCATTATTGGAAGCAAGTCTTGATATTGGCTAGTCGATGATTTAGTTTCCATTTTGGAGATAAAGAGAGAGGGAGAGATTGATGCTAAACAAAGGTCTTTTTTGCTCATTAAAGCTAGTGAGTTGGTTATTCTTATATAAGGCGTGCGTAAGGTTTATCAGTCATGTTCTGATCGTGACTTTGAGAGTTGTTCTAACTATATAATATTGGCTGCTTGTGTATTACTATAATTGATCATTTGAATAATATTGTTAGGCCTTGTTTGTTTGCTGTATAAGGATAAGAGAATTCAAAAGGATATTCCTTGGAAGTTAGGGTCTTGTTTTAGAGTTAGTAATTCATTATTAGGCCTTATTTGTTTATTTGATGACAATTATCTTACCTGTCTTATTTGCTTAATTGATGACAATTATCTTACCTGTGGTGGAGTGCCACGAGTTGCTGGCCAATGCACCCCGAACATTCGCCCCCGGCCAATACACCCCGAACATTCGCCTAGTAATTAGGATATCATTGTAATCTTCTTTTCATTATTTTGTAATTTTTTTATATTTTATTTTGGCCATTATAACTTCTCAACATAGTCAATATTTACTCCCACCACACGAAGAATGGTCTTAAATGTATATATAGGAAAAGGTGATCAAGCTTGCCTTTTCTACTAAGTGTAGCCTTTAAAGCATTGTGTTAACTCTTGGCATTCACAAGCTTGTAAGTGTCACCCTGTGACACTGAGCTAGGAGAGCGCAAGGGTGGTCACGGGCACTTGACCTCGGAATTTTGACAGAACTCATATATAGAATTCGAAAATTTTAGAAAATCTGCAATATGCGGCCCCCCTTCGAAAACCATTTTTGCAATCCTATGTAGAACATGTAGGCTTGGCTCCCTTACCCGAAATTCATGGCTCTGTCACTGGTCTTACCTTCCTAAACCATGATGGGCCATTTCCTTTATTAACTGTACATTATATTATATCCATGTCATTAACAGTATCAAACCTCCTACCCTTTTTAATTACATACATCTATACCAGACCGAGAATTACGTTCTCGCTCTTCCGTTCCTGCATCTAAAACTAGTAACTATCTATGCCCTATACTACAGCTATCATTGAAATTGAAACAATGAAAGAGGTGTTTCCTTGGAAACTTCATGGAAATTTATTGACAGAAGACAGAAATCTAGTTGTCTTCTTTCAAAAGTGTATCCATCTAAGTAGGACTTGCTTAAACATAGTTTTTTTCTCCACTAGATAAAATTTTCATAAAGTTCTCATTAACAAAATTCAAAATCAAGTGAGCATTTCTAGTTGTATATGAACGCAGTTATTTTGGATTCTTCAATTGTCATCATCTAATGGGTTCTCATTAGTTTGATTACCGGCCACACCAGTGAGCTGTGGTCTATGTGACAATCTAGGTCATCAGTTCGTGTGGCGGCATCGGAGCACGATAGCGGTGATTCTCGAACAAAATTCTAAGATTGAGAGCGTAAAAGCGAGAACGGAATTGGGAACAAAAGTGCAATTTGTACCATGGGATGAAAGATATTGTTACCCAGGTGACACTACCAAGGTGACAACTAAGTGCCAACCAAAGTGCTAATCACGATAGAAATATGAATACGTACAAATATAATATCCTATAGCAACATGGCACCTTGATTGTGTGCCTTAGCAGTTTCCTGGAAGGTTCATTTGGAAATATTGAATATGTGGGGCTGATGTGTGCAGGGACAAGAAATCAACTTTCCATGAAGTTTCCTAAGATATATCTCGTTTTTTTTATAATCTCTGGTCTCAGCCTAGGGATGTCCATTCGGCCTGAAGTGCCGACCCGCCTTGCACCCTTTGGAGTTGACGGACTTGCGGACCTGCAAAGGAGAAAAATATATGGCTCATATTTGCCCCCGGATCTGCATATATGTCTGTGCGAGCAGGTGCGGGTGCGGGCTGACCTACCCGCACAACAAGATAGTCAATTGACCAACAACGTTTATGGACTGCCCTCTTAAAAAAATTTCTCCTTATGCTTTAGCCGAACTTGATTTGTGAAATATAAATTTATCAATAGGTCAAACTATTGCAAGCCCGTGACTGTATGCCCTTGTATTTTTTCTATTATCTGTTTTGTCAAATAAAGTGCCAACTGGGCAATTATTAAATCCGTAGGAGAAATTACAAGAGAAAAATATTTAAGAAAAAAAAAAAACAACTTTTACTCGTATTTGAATAGGAAGGAATACAAGAAAAATAAATTAAAATTTATGTTCAATGGAAACAGAAATTACAATATTATTTTAAATCGATTACAAGCTCAACTCTGAAAAAGGAAACGGTAAAAGGGCAGTCGACCGTTATGCGAGTGCATCCTGCGGGACAGGCTTGCGGGGCAAGTTTGGAGGTCTGACTTTCAAGCCCATCCCGCCCCATTCTACTACATGTAAAGTGTGAGTTTGAGCCAAGTGCGGGGCAAGTTATGGTTCAACTGCGGGTGAACCCGAAATATAACCCTTTCTTTAACCTTAATTTTACAAAGTGCGATAGAAAAATACACATTCGTTCATGGTCTTCTTAAGAGTTAAACAGAAAAAAACATAGCTTAATTGCACGCTATATTTGCAAGTGTTATTCTAAACTTTTATAAAGATAGTTTGAATGAAAAAGCCCCTTTTTTCGAACTATTTTTCCAAATATTTTACAAACAAAGCATGCCTAAAAATATATGGAAAACTGATAGTAAAATTTATTTAAAAGGAAAGTATTAATCATATCACATTTTCATATGAGGTGTGTAGTCCGGTAATTAGGTCATTCAAATCAGTTTCCTTTAACAAATTTCCTAAAATACAAACAAAAATACATATATCTTTATTTTCCAAATTCTCTATTTATTACACTATGTATCATATTATCTATCATATTTTCTATAATATTAAAATATTATTTTTCAATCCTTCACTATATTTGTTTAAAATAATAGTAATATATACAAATGCATATTATTTCAACAAAAAATAATTTTTTAGATTAATAAAAATTAAAATTCAATAGTTTTAAAAATACAGTTTGAATTATAAACAAAAAAAGAAGAAGAAGAATCTAAATTTCAAATCTACAGCCAAACAAGCCTTACAAAAAAAGACTTCCCCATCCTATTTTAATAAGCTCACTTCTTTTTTCACAAGTATTAAGAAAGATCAATTAATGTTGTAAAAATTCAAAATATTTTTACTTTTTTTCTTACAATATCCCTAATTAATGCTATCATTTTGCATAATTTATAATAAATTGAGTAATTAAATGATTATAATAAATAATATCATTTTAGTAAAATGGCTTTACAACTACTTTCTTACAATAAAAATTGAATTATACATTGGGATAAACAAACAATAATATAAACCTATTAAAATGGGAGGGGGAGCAATTGATTTATCCATGGAAGAATATCATGAGATAGGGGGATGCAATCGCTTTTCTCTCTTGGGAGAAACTCGAGGCTTGAATGGTGATTCTTTTTCAGTAACGGTATATAAAAATAACATCTTTCTCATTTATCTATTTTATGCATTGACTTTGGTTATATTTAGCGGTATTTATTTAAAATTAGCTCCTGCTAAATGGGCCCCCTTGGATTCTTTGATCTTGTGATCTTGGTAGTTGGTTTGAGATTGTTACGGATAGGTATTCTTAGAATCGTGATGGGTGTGTTTGATGGTGTCGTTGTCATTATGGTTAGGGACCTAGGGATGACATGGGATTCGTATATTGATGGCTCCAATAGGGCTCAAGTATAGAGGTTGTACATGGGTGATGCAACGATTGGACTTGAAACATTGGTATTCAGATCCGATACAGGTAGTGTCCTGCTGGTTAAGTTTGCGGTGAATGCTATTTTTTGTCATGCTTATCAAAAAGCTTGCTGGTTAAATTTGCGGTGAAAGTTACTTTTAGTTATGCTTATCGAAACTCATGTCAATGTTTTGAAAATGAAGAAGATACAATGGTAGGACAATACTTGTATTGTAGAATGCGAGTACGCACAGAGAGCCCGTGTTATGGGGTTCAACACCTTTATTTTCTAAAAGTTGGAATGGTAGCTAGTTAATGGACTAGATCCGCCTCATGCCGTTTGGAAGGCGATGGTTAGCAGAGTATGCTCATCATTTGGTCTTCGATATTTTTTCCAATGTCCTCCGATAAGATCATTCAACGTTTTAAAGAAAATATTACTGCATTAGCTCAATAGGAGAATCATGTAGCTATTTTCGGGACTTTCAAGAGAAAACTATTATGATGCATTTTATTTTTTTTGGAAATTATTATGATGATGCATTTTTTGCACAGTGTATTCAACTCTTGGGTATTTAGTTTTGTTTACTGGGTAGTGTAGGTGGGCCATATTGAGGCCCGGGCCTATGCTAGGGCGGGCAAGCTGCTGCGGGCCCGAAAATTCTAGGGGCCTAATTTTTTTTTATTTATTAAAAAAAATTCATGAAATCAAGAGAGAGAAATAGAGGAAAAACTGCAAAAAAATTTTAGGGCCTCAAATATAATTTTTGTTTATTGTCTATTTATATGTTTATTTTATTTTTTTATTATTATATAATATTTTAACATTTTTTGCCAACTTAAGCCTAGAGCCTCCAAATATTACTAAATTTTTTATGAACTTACTTCTAATTGATATAACATATTCATAACCTTCACCATATCAATATGAGTCTTAAAAATACTCAATCCCTGCTATTTATCTTTCAGAATTTTTAATTAATAAATCGCTAAGTCTTTTTGTTCAACTTAAATTCATAAAATTATCTTAAATTATACTCTATTTTCTAAAAGTAGAATTATTTTAAAAAGTAAAACTTTTGGCTATCACAGTTAACAATGATTGAAAATTTTGGATATTTTTATTTATATGAAGGACTCAATATTTTTTTTCCTTGCCTCGAGCCTGAAATTCTCAAGGTCGGGCGTGGCGGTATTCCGGTTTTCATGTTACATACTAGAGTTACAAATGAGAAATTTGCTAAAACATTACCCATGAGGGTCAAACTTGCTAAAATATGCATCTCATCCAACCTCATTCTAGTTCCCATGAGATCTCTCTCACCTTATTCATTATGTTTTCTCAGCTGAAATATGCATCCCACCCAACCTCATTCACTTGCAGAACAAAATGGGCAAGTAATTTATTTCTATTTATTTAAATTTGTTTCTTGTTCCATTCCTAAGCTAAAACATGCATTCAAAAAATAAAACAACTTCGATATTATTCGATATACAATTCAATGGACGTTTGGATACACTTCGATTTCTTAATTTGTTTGATATGATTTCGATATTATTTCGTTGGAGATAAATAATCTAAACGATAATATGAAAATTAGAAATATGTATCTGAATATTCCAATATATAAATGATAAATCAATGCAATTGTTATTTTATTAGGAGGTGCATGCATTCACTGAGAACTAAATAGGTTGTTCAATTAGTAATACATAGTGCTGTCAAACGACCCAGCCCGGCCCGTTTATTTACTCTAATGGATCTGCACGGCCCATGGCATGGTTGGTTTGCACTGTAGCTGGGCCGACCCATTTCATGAAATACTTGGACCACGGCCCGCCTATGGCCTGTTTGTTGACGGGCCGGGCGACTTTCATTTTTTTAATTAAAAGATAAATAAATATGAATTTAACTATTTTAGGATTTAAGGTGGTTCTTTGATTTTTTTTTTTCCTGAAAATTGAGTTAATGTTCTTTTTAAAAAACTAAAGATATTTAAAAAATTAAGGTTAATGTTCCTTTTTAAAATAGGTCAAGGTTTTTTAAAAAATTAACGGTTTATTTCAAATGTTAATTTTTTTAAAAAAAATCGTTTATCTTTGAAATAAAATCGATGATGTTTAAAAGAAAATTGAATTTTTTTTTCTGGTAAATTTTAAAAAATATAAAATTAAGGATAAGAAATAAGTAAAAGTAGAAATGTTTATAAGTTATATGTTTAATAATATTATCTATTAAAATAGGTCCTAACTGGCTTTTTGGCTTGGCCTGCGGGTTCAAAATTTTAAAATTGTTAGCCCCCTGGCCTGCCTTTTTATAAATAGGCTAGTCACGAACCAACTCGTAAAGCATCACGGCCTGGCTCATAGTCCGTTGGACCGGTCTGGCAGCAGTTGCGGGCCATTTTGATACCCCTAGTAATACATTGGATGCATGTTGAATCCATTTCTCCAATAAATACTTATTCCCTGTAAATACTCAAAATACCCAAAGTTTTTTAGAAACAAACATTTTCCTCACAATCAATCTATCATGGCCAACTATAATACCAACATTGAATATGAACTTGAGAAGTTAAGGTCTCAACTAAGTAGTCAAATATTTACAGGGGCTATGTTATGAATCATTATTGATAGTTACAAAGAACTTGTGAAACTACTTGAAAGTGATATTACATTGCTCCTCCAACTGAATGAGCAATTGAGAAGGAATTTGAGGAAGAAAGAGGATACCATTTTGGGCCTTTAAAGGGAAAACAAGATGCTTCATTTGAGGAATTAAAATTTATTTTTTATTTTTTTGTTTGAATGTAAAATTTATTTATTATTAAATAAAAAGTATGTTTTGTTTTAAATTTTTTTTGTCATTATCCTTTTGTTTTATCTTATCTTTTGTTTTGTATATGGAATTTCGTATCGAACACTTTATCGAACATTGTATCAAACTTTTTAGTGAAACATATCATATTAATGTATCGCAATTAATGAACAACCTTTTTATGTACCAAAAATGAACAAGTTGTTCATTAATTGCGGTATGTTAACGTCCACCTAAATAATTCAATAGGCATTAATTGTGAAAAGGCAAACTGTAAATACCTCTTTACATCACAATTTATTTATTCACTTACATAAACAATCCTTTCCAATAGTTCATGCACTTCATTCCTTCCCAAGTTACATTAACATGCTAACTCCAACTCTAAAATTTAAAGAATGAGGTATGAGATTGAGATATGAAGGGGTCAGTTTGAGAGCCCTGAATGTGGGGTACAAAAAGCTTACCCAGGATAAAAAAAACCCATATCATCAACCTGCTAAATGCAACTGACCACATTGCTTGCAAGGACACGTTAGGGATCTCTACGCTACAATTAAAAATCTAAATATTGATATTGTATTGTGACGTCCTGGAAAATTGGAGTAATTTTTCTTGCTTTAAATAAATAATATTATTATTTATTTAGTGACGATACTTTGCATTATAATATAATGTGGCATAAGCTTTGTTGCATTTTTCGTTTACATGTATGTATGTGGAGGTGAAGTTTATGTGGAGTATATGATGCATTGTAGTTGCATAAATATAAAGGATGTATTTATGTTATAAGTGTTTCATATTATACTTAGTAGTATGCATGAGTATAGCATGTAATTATATGTTATATATGTGTTTGAGATGTGTGAGGATATGGCGTAGCATATGGTGTTGACAAGCGAAAGTTGTAGAATCAGAACCAAGTTCAATAACGAACTTTGTCATAACACCTATTTAGTTTGGTCATATCCCCCGAATTGTATATCCGATTGAGGCTTATAACTTACCGATGGAAAGGTATTTCCATTATCTACAATTTTTGTGTTTTGTCAAAATGCCAATTCACAGCATAAGATGGTCAAAATAAGCAAAACCTAGGACTAATGTCTGAGTGTCGACAATCAAGTGACTTAACTGTCGACAGTCACCTGGAAAATTCATGTTTGGGTGCTGCATATCAACTATTGACAGTTAGGACACCTGAGTGTCGACAATCAGCTCTGTACAACCATAATCCACTTTCTTTTTAACTTTTAAATACATATTTGACCCTATTTCTCTCATTATTTCCGGCCAAAGTGAGAAATAGAGCGAGAGAGAGTTAAAGTGGAATTAGAAACTGTAACGTCCCAAAATTTCTAAGTAAATGTTTCGCATTTATAATAATATTATTAATATTTATAATATTGTTATTGCATAGGTGATATAATTATAGTGAGATAGTTAATTGCATTTAGATGCACGTATGTGGGTTGTGAGTTGTTGTTTGGATGTGAAGATTGTGAGTTGTGAGTTTTGGTGAGATATATGTGAGATTTTATATCGTATTAAAGTATAAATTCATATTAACAAGTTTGTGAGAATGAAACGTCCCAGAAATTCCAAGTAATTTTTTTACATTTATTATAATATTATCGAAGTGTATAATATTATTATTGCATCATGGTAGAAGTATATGAAATATTATTTAAGGAAGTATGAAGTGGTAGCATGATTATAGAAGTATCGAAGTAAGAAGAGATGTTATATTAGTATAGAATATAGCATGAGTTTGAAGTTTAGTATTGTTATCAAGTTAAAACGAGATACGGTGACCTTACGATAATTAGTATGAATGAGAAAATGCTATACAATAACCTTAGGATATATATTTCGAGTGATTAGTATGAGTAGAATAACATTTGAAGTTGAAGAGTGAAGTTTTGAGTTGAAGTGGTTGGTTCCATGCCTTAGAAAAATTTTACAGTTTTTCAAAGTGCCTTGGCTTTGGGGTTACCGTTCAAACGGAGGCCAGATGCCATTCAAACAATATTATTAGAACATAAACATAATCATTTTAAACAAATTTTAGACAGTGAGGGCTCATTATCTTTACCCAAAAAATAGAAGAGGGGGAGAAAGAAGAGAGCCACGAAAATATTGGAGAAGAAGACCCTATTTCATATAGCAACCGAAGTCTAATCCAAAATCTAAGGGTAGATTCGTGAGCACCAAAGTATAGAGATCATTTTGAGGTAAGCCCCGAACCCTCTCTTGGTAGTTCATATTTCCTTGGTTCCCGTGCCTAGTAGGTACAAGAAATTAAAGTTGATTTTCTTTATTCATATGATGAGTAAACTATCTTTAACTATAGGTTCGAGTTGATTCGAGCTTGATTGATAGATCAAACCAAATGGAAAGAAGAAGAAGAAGAAGAAGAAGAAGAAGAAGAAGAAGAAGAAGAAGAAGAAGAAGAAGAAGAAGAAGAAATGAGTCTTTTTTTAAAGACTTGCTCCTAGAAGCGAATTAAAGCGGTTGTAGTTACGAGTAGTCTATAAAATAATAATATACCCATGAATTTATGTATGTACCTTACGTGTAAATTTTATGAAGTTAGTGTTTGATATTATAAAATTAATTGGAGTTGAATTGTAGTTGTTTGAAGTTAATTTATGAAGTATGAAATATGGTTTATGAAGTAAATTCGAGGCGAATGATTAGTTGTTTGAAGTTAATTTATGAAGTATGAAGTATGGGTTATGAAGTAAATTAGAGATGTATGATTAATTACTTGAAGTTGATTATAAAAAGCTTAAAGTATAATTTGAAGTTGAATGAATTATTTGATCATTCGTGTTGACATTTAATTCATTGAAGTGTCATATACATATTTTGAAGCAAAACAACATTTTTGTCAAACAAGAAGTTGAATGATCTTTCTTGAA
This sequence comes from Embelia ribes, assembly GCA_001753735.1. Taxonomy (NCBI): domain Eukaryota; kingdom Viridiplantae; phylum Streptophyta; class Magnoliopsida; order Ericales; family Primulaceae; genus Embelia; species Embelia ribes. The sequence continues at coordinate 18,627 of MKEJ01031523.1, forward strand.
GCATTTGAAATTTTGAAAATGAAATTTTCAAAAGAAGAAAAAGGAAGAAAATGAAGTATTTATGTAGAAGCCGTACTCAATTTTATTAGTGAAGACGAAGCTTCATGAAGTTAAGAAATTTAAGAAGTTTTATGAAATTTTCGAAGT
>MKEJ01031528.1:0-12940 GCA_001753735.1 Embelia ribes
AATAGATGTGTTTATTTTGCCCCACGTGTGAAAATAAAATATTCGAAACTTTAACAGTTTGATCGATCCAACCATTACTTGGATCGATCGAACTTTACTCGTCAAATTTTCAACCTTTTGATTGAAGTTCGATCGATTGAACTCTCACCAAAGTTGTAGATAATTAAAATAGCTTTCCATTAGTATTTATAGGCCTAAATCGGACTAACGGTTTAGGGGTTATGCTCAAAATACCAAACTGTTATTCGAAAAATATTATTCAGAAAAGTTACTTCACGTCGTTTGAAAATCTAAACTCATCAAGCATTTCCTCAACACTTGTTACATTGATAAATATATCGTTTCAAGTATCTAACCCTTAAAATAATTAATAGAACCTTACAGCAATAAATTCAGATACTAAACTATCTACCTCGACCAATAGAATGAAGTTGGATTCCACCACATATGCTACAACTATCAATTTGCATTTTTAGTATGATGTGGGTATAAACAAATTAAAACTCAGTCGGACAAAGCAATATATTGGTCTACCAAAATCCGCCAATAAAAAAAATTAAGAAAAAAAGAAGGGAAGAGTTTTGGCTTAAAATAGAACAGTTCCATACCCCCACCCCCTTACCATTTGCTGACAGCACGGTAGCATTCATAGACGTCAAAGAGGAGGCGGTAGCAAGAAACCGACCTATTGGCGGTATCTTAGGTCTCTAATCCGTGATGGCGTAGGGTCGAAGGTGGAGACGAGAAAGATCAAGCCTTAGCAAAAAAGAGAAGGGGAAGCCAAATTGGATAAGAGCTAACCAGATCAGCACTAACCTGACCGAAACGTGACTAGTTCGGCTTCACCGTAGATTGGTCTATCGGACCAACTCTAGGTTGGCTAGATCGGGCCTTTGGCTAGCCGAATCTGGTCGGAAATGGGGTGGGGTGGTGAGGGGACCTTGCCTGTGCCGTTCTTGGCCTGAGCCAATCTAGTTGGACTAGGCCGGGATTGGGTGGTAGTCTTCTCTCTCTCTAAACCAGAGGTGGGACCTTTTAGCTTTTTCGTTTAATAGCTTGGGTTAACTTATCCGAAAAAGTAAACATATGAAAAGAACATTTTTGTTCTAGAAAAAATATGTATATTAAGATAATGAAGCGTAAAACCTCATTCATTTATTTTGAAACACAAATTTTCCTAAAGTGGAGACATTAAGAGATCAAGGCTATGGATAATTTGGCAGATCGGCTTCAAAAAATATCGAAGGGATAGTTAGGCCTCCATTGCTATCGCCATGATACCCACTTTACTTGTTATGAATAGTTATTTACCAACAAAATTGTGATGGTATTGATATTTTAACAATCCTGTTTACTATATTGTGAACTATTTTAAAAAAAAATAATTGTGGATAACATGATTTTTGTGATGCAATTGAGAGAATCTAAATCCCAAAAGTAGTTTACTTGATTTTATCATGTATTTAACCCAAGTATCAAGTTAGAAGCATATTCTACCCATGCAAATGAACCATGCGGAGCGTACTCTTGCACTAGTTAAGCTCGACTCCTTTGTTTAATGATTTTTATTTATGTGATCAGGTACGGCTTGTTATAAATAATTAGCCTAAGTTGAGTTTAATTAGTCTGAGCCAAAGTGAAGCCCAAGCGTGTTTATGAACTTTTTTAATCAATACATTTTGTTTTTTAAGGATTTTTTTACCAAAAAATAAATAGAATTCACAAGCAACCGTCAATATTAGTAGTGTTTTGCAAGCTAGGAACAATTTTATTAGTTTCAATTTACATGTAACCATTTCATTCTGTTATATGAGTTAAATAATTTACGATCTGTATATATAAATCTGTAATCCAGCGAAGAAACTCATACTAATTAAATTTTGGTAATTAGTGAAAGGAGACTGATTCTTTAGAAAGTCGAGCCGATTTTTGCTAATATACCCTCGAAACATAAGCTTTTGCTTGGACTTGGCTTGTTTATAAATAAATAGAATCAGCCCGAGTCTATATATTCATGAATAGCTCGCAATTTCGCTATAGTTTAGTACACTTTTATGTTTATTAGCAGACATTCAAGTGCTTTGCATGGGTCGTGAACTAAAATAAAATAAAATAAAATAACAACCAAACCACATCCCGACATCTTGGCATAATGCATATAAGTGCGACATAAATATTTAATATAATAGCATTCTCATAGTATTTGATACATAATGCATAAATCAGGCGGCAACACCTTGTTGCAAATACAGAATCTCATAGAGCTACACGCTCTTACCAAACTAAAGCATAATTCTGTACAAAACCTCCAATATCACCAACTCAAGTCCAGCTCGTCTCTAGCACTGAAACTCGTCCAAAAGCATGTCTGCCCTTCTAGCCAGTCAGCACCACGCTCTGACCCAACAAGACCACGTGAGTTCAAATACAAATGAAAATGTATGGGTCAGAATTTAAACCAAATGATAAAAGAGAATCTACTAAGTATAAAGTACATGTATACACTGCAATGCGCCGAAACCCCCCATGCTCCTATCTCTAACGTATGTTCATAAATTCTAAGTGATATTAAGGTATGTTTGCAACATGCAATAAAGCCTATAAGTTCTCCCAAGACATACCCCATACGATGATGACATATACATGCATTAGTGCTACTAATAATGCAATAAATATTAAAGTACAAAGTTACTAAAGTATACCAATTACCCCCAGATCCCCGAATACCAATACATTGCATGTCCAAAGTGGAAGTACAAAGATATCTCATGCCCCCAACTATAAATACACCGAATCTCGTATCAGAAAGGCACCTCGTGCCTCTAACCTGAACGGTTATGAATTCCGAATCAGGAAGACACCTCTTGCCTCTAACCTGAACAGTTATGAATCCTGAATCAGGAAGGCACCTCGTGCCTCTAACCTGAACGACTATGAATCCTAAATTAGGAAGGCACCTCGTGCCTCTAACCTGAATGGCTATGAATCCCGCCACATCTCATCACATCCTATGCCCGTGGGAACTCATGCCTCTGGGTTTATCGCGGGCCATTCATTCCACCAGTTCTATCAAAGGCAACACATGCCACCAGTCTATCTTAACTTAGAGCTGTCAGGTGCTCACCCCGTAGGGTATCTCACTCAGAGCTGTTAGACGGTCACCCCATAGGTTATCTGACTCAGAACTGTCAGACACTCGTAATATATCGTTGTACCTCCCGAGTAAGTCCTAACTTAGAGCTATTATGCGCTCATAAGAGCTACTACATATGCTCCTCCTACAAAGCCGACGCATGTAGATGCCACATCGATCACAGTCTCAATGTAGAGCTGTCAGACCCTCACCCCGAAGGGTATACATCCTCTGAATCCTTATAATATGCACTCTCATTGCTGTATAGATATGTTTTGGATAAAATGTTCTTTTAGTATAAAGAAATATCATGCATAAAACTCTTCGAATAATCATATTGTTTCCATCGATAAATATCATTTCTTCATATAAATATATATATAACGATCGTATGTATATATATATATATATATATATATATCTTCACATCCATAGTCAACCCTGGTATAGCTTCGTCGTTTCGTAATCATCTGCTACGAAAAGGCCACTGTTATCATAATCACCACAGACACGCTACTATTATCATATATACGCATCGCGACCAACGACTGAAGCTATGAATACATATTTATATATGTACTATGATATATATGTGTGTGTGTGTGTGTGTGTGTGTATGAACTTCAAGAGAAATATTTAACTACGATAATAAGCCACCGCATACTCCTAACACCACGAACGCCATAGATACTACGAGTGTATCTCAAATATCACAAATGCGACAGGAATATATATATATGCTATGAATACACCAGTATGATACGACTTCAAGACGAATGCGCCTACAGCTCCATCATGAAGACCACAACCTTATCATGATGACCACACTCTAAAATAAAGGCGCCACGATGACGAATCCTCATACTTCGAATAAGTATATATATTCTATCACAATATATATATGTGTGTGTGTGCTTAAACTAATTATGCTACCAGCGTTTATCATCATACATGTTCTACGAATCCCAGCCTATATGCATGTAATACTCATTTATCATCATACTCATTTTTCGAAATCATTTTCCTACACAAAAATGATATTACATTCCTGAACCTACAACATGCTATACATGTAATTATACTAACGGAGATTCCAAAATATATTAAGGTCCTGAATCTGCCCATATCTTATAGGTCTCCCGAAGGCGTATAAACACTCCTTCTACAATTCCTTGTCACATCTCGCCTAGTGGTATCCGAATTCCACTTTTCATAGCTCCAAACTTGTCGAGCTACACCACTTGAATGACCATGATCCTATATACGAAAACGTTTACACATCATAAGGAAGATATTTCTTAATTTGATTCTACTAAACAATATTGGCATGAAAATCGAGGAATCGTCCCCTAGAAAATGAGACGATATAAAATATACCAATACAGAGAGAATGTGACAACAAGGAGAAATGGTATATACCTCGAGGCCAACCTATGAGCGAAATTATATGAAATAGCCTGAAAACCCCCGAAGTTTCAACTTCCGAAACGATCTATCTACGGATCTCAAATTGTATTGAACCTAGGCATAAAAATGATTCACAAGACATAAGGAATAAAGTTTTCAATTTTATTTCAACGAAATAACCGGGCACAAACCCGAGGCAAAACCAATGAGAAAAAGAAGAAGAGAAACTTACGTCAAAACAATTTTCGTATGACGTAGATTCCGAAAATCAACTTCTTTTTCGCATCCGAGATCTCGAGCTATATGATATCAAGCCTTCCTCTATCTTCTTCTCCTCTATCCCTTTCCTCCTCCTTCTTTTTTAGAATAATGAAAGAAAATGGGGAGAGAAGGTGTTTTAAAAGCCAAAAAGTAATGGAATCTACGACTTTTTTACACTAACTTGGTATAACGGTACAACAACTCGGTGTACCGGTATACCACTTGGTATGCCGCCTTCCGTGAGTTCTGAGTCCGCGCTAACAATTGGGTGTAATGGTACACTGATTTGATATACCGGTACACCACTGTATACCAGTATACTACTCAATGTGTCGGCTTCCAGTAAATTCAAAACCAAAAATAGAGTCTGTGTACCGATACAAGGCTTGGTGTACCAGTATTCTCTCTATGTACCGGTACACACCCCAAGTGTACCAATACTCTATCCAAAACTTAATTTTTTTCCCACTAACAACCAACCAACATAATTTTCTACCGAGGCGCTGTCCCTGCACCTCACAAGGAGCGGCTCCCCTTGACCCCCGCGACCTAACCAGGCAGGACGAACCCCACACCGGTAAGTCGAAATGGTAACAAAGGTCACAATATAAAACAACGATGCAACTATGGTGCATAATCATAAACAACCACACTACCATGCATCACCATATACTCCACACATAACATGCCATTACGTAATATAAATAGTAATAATATTAATATATAATATTATATAATATTATTAAAATGCAAAACAATGTAACCGAAATTTGTTGGGACATTACACTTCTCTCAATTTTGTGTATATTTATGAGCAGACATATGTAATGTATGTTGGAAATGGAATATAAGTGTATATAAGTGGAGTGACATGTGTCACGAAAGTGGAGTCGATGTATCACTACTACCGTTCGAACAATACATTCACACCGTTTGAACGAGACCTCAAAATTTTGAAAATATAAATTAAATCCAAAAATCTTATAATTAAAATAAACATATATGTATATTCTCTTATTTAAAATAATAACAATTCCAGGATTGTTATATTGTCAATTTATATACATATTGCCGCATTATCCTTCAAGTCACGATTTACATGGTGTTGTCTTAGTTGTTATTTCAATATTTCCTATGGAATCGGATTATGTTTTTTATTCGGGCTTGCTTGGTTGGTTTTTCTACTGTTATTTTTAAATGAAAATACCAAGCAGAAACAAGTGAAGTTGATCATGGCAACTAAGTCTAAATTGAAGCTCATTCAAGGATGACAATAGTAAAGGAATTTTATTTTCTTTATTATTTAAAACTTTTTGTTTGATGTAGGCCGATGGCCAATGCTATGGACTCTAATGTTTTAATTTCTCTAATAAGAGGCTAAAATATGATAATAAGCCATATGATGATTATTTTATGTTGATGTTCTAATTTCTATGTAAACTTTTAGACGTTCAATAAAAGTCCATTGTAATTTTAGATACTTATTATCATGGTTTGTGGTTCAATGAAAGAAGTATAAAACAATGAATTACTAGCCCAAGAGCCTCTATCTGTATCATGGTTCCCAGAAACGACATTTTTGGGTGGAATACGAAAATTTCCGAAAACATGTTTCGGTATTGGTACGGTACATCATAACATTTTGAAGGAAAACGATCCATCATATGAAATGACTTAGAAACATTCAAAATATTATTGGAAAACTTAAGATTAGTTTTTTGATAACTTATATTAGAAAATTTGTTGGATACCAATTAATAAAAATTAAACAAAAATTAATAAAAATATTGTGAGAATGAATTTTTTTAGCACTTCTATGACTAAATAATTATTTTACTTATATTATTCTGATTTATAATTAACTTTTCCATACCAAGTAATGAAATTTTAATCCCAAGTATATATATCATAGTAAAGTTTTAGAATATTAGATTCAAGAATCACACATATTATATAATCGTAACCAAAAATATTCCAAATCTATATTTTTTTCACGCATTTTCCGTTTCTGTTTACCTTTACAAATCTTTTTTCCGTTTCTGACTTTGGTAACTATTATTGAGAATAAATAAAATATAATTGAGATTATTTTAATAATTAATTATAAAAAAGGAGAAACAACTTTTGAAAATAACCTCCGAGTTTTTTCCAAAAGCATGCTTAAAAAATAGAAGTAGTGTATGAATAAATCAATTTCTTCCATGAATTGCTTAATGATTAGCTATGTTAAAAAAAAAAAAAATCAGCTCAAAAACAACAACTAACTGGGCCTTAATAGTGTGAATTTTCATTTTGCGACTCGTTATTTGAATATACTTATGGCCAAACTTATGACAAAATAAGATAATAATAAAAAAATAAAAAGAAGTACTTCAGCATTAAAAACCTATCTTCCGTCCAGGTCTAAAGTTACAATAAATCAACTTCTTCTTCATATGTTACTTCTGTCTCAAAATAATTGTGCACGTTGTTATTTTGACACGTCTCAAAATAATATCTATTTTTTAAAATATCAAACGTATTTAATAATTATAATATCCTAAAATTACATTTATTAGGGTGTAAAATTGTAAAACTTAAAACTCATTTAATATTTTTGAGCTCACGAGTTAAAAGATACTCATGTGTTTGTGCTCGTGAAAATGATTCAATTGATTGCTTGTTTGTTTCTTCTATTCCCCACGTTGATAGAACATGGCCTACGTTACACCCGTTAAGTAATGTTCCCTTCAATAATGTGGTTAGCGATTGAAATAAAAAGCATTTTTTAGACTCACTTATTAGTTATGACATATGTGAGTACATCTTGGCAGACAAAAATTTTTGTTGAGACAAAAATAATTATACAAATTCAACCTATATATATATATATATAAAAAACACTACAGCCGCAGTCCTCAACAAACTGCTCTAACCGTACCCCATACACTTTCTAAACACCACGACTTTTACACACATCACTCACTTACATATATTCTACTCATTGTTACCAACACTTTTAATAGAATTTGGGTGGCACAAACTAAACTTATTTCAACCCAAACCAATCTATCAAATTGAAAAACAAATCCAATTAACTTACAACCTCCTTAATTAATTACTTGAAACCCTCATAATTCAACGACTTAGTAAATATGTTGGCTAATTTGGTCGTGAGAAGTTACGTATTCTACTTGCACTTCCTTTTTTAATACATTTTCTTACAAAGTGATACCTCAATTGATGTGTTCTTATTTAATTATCATAAAGCATGTGATTCATGAACAGCGCGAGACTTTTTATCCGCATAAATTTCGGTTGCTTCACTTTGTGAAACTCCAAGTCTATCTAACAAGTTCTTTATCCAAATTACACGCCACGCGTATGAAATTGTTGAAACATATTTTGTATTTCATGTCGAGAGTGCAATAATTGGTGGCTTTGTGATACTTCATGTGAAAGCAATGATTCCTATGAATAACACTAAGTCTTATAGTACTTCTCTAACCATCAAAATTCTCCTTCACAATCACTCTTATGGTATCCAACAAGTTTAAAATTGTTGGAACAATAATGGTATATACTGTGATGGAGGGTACCTTTGATTGGCAACTTTTATGTGATTAGCGGTTGGTTTCTCAACTTATAAGTCCAACACCGTACCATTTATACAATTTATCCGGCCTTGCGCGTGTGAGAGAGTGTAAACAGACTCGAGAAATGAGTTTGGTCTAATACTGCACCAACTTGATACCTTAAAACTTGATGCTACATTCAAGCACCATGTTTATCAGACTACCATCCAGCATGTTAAAACTTTTTAAGAACTTTCATTGCATATCGTTCTTGTCAGATGAAAATTTCTTCCGTCTTTTGCTAAACTTCAATTCCCGGATAGAATTCGATGAACCTGATATTGGTTTCTCAATCCCTTTTGACTATATCTTCTTGAATTCATCGATTATGCTGAGATTGCTTTTTGTAAACATGAGTTCATCCGCTCGTAAGCAAACAAACAATATATCCTCTTTTATTAAATTTTGAATAAAGAACATATTTTTTGGAAATTCTTGAAAATGGAAAATACTTGTCAATTATATCATTCTATGCTCTTGGTGATTTTTTAAGCCCATGTAAAACCTTCTCAAGTTTTAATACTTTATTTTCATTTCTTTTAATCATTGTAGAAAATCCTTGGCCATTTTGTGACAATAAAAATCGGTAAAAAAAAATAAAAAAAATTAATCAAACCATAATCCATTTATCATCAGATGCTTCTTTCAAATATGTCAGCAAAATGTCCTTTTAACGTAATTTTTTATATGTTAATATTATACAAAAAGAAAATGAAAAGGTTAAAACAACTGGCATCGAAACTAAAGTGTATTTTTTCTTCCCAGCCTATATCAGGCAACGAAAAAAATAGACAAAAAGATCAATAATAAGAGAGAAATTTGCTCCTAAAAATGTGATTAGCGCTGAGAATATTGATCAACTACAAGGGAGGATAGAAATATGACGAGAGAAAATCCGAGGAAGGGGAGACCGCCAATTGTCGCAACTGTTTTTTGTGAGATCTTTGAAGCCAACATGCTACCACCAACCACAGCTAACGAAGTGCAAATGGTGTGCCCGAGCATTGCACCCACAGCTACCCCAATTGCATTCTTGCAAGTAACCAGCTACATAAACCAAAAATCGAAAAGAAAAAAAAAATTAAATGATACTGAGGATCTTTCCTCGAAAAAATAAAACTTTTTGCCAAGAAAAGTACACCTTAAACTGTTGTCACCGAACTAATGGAGTCACATTTACCCCGTTACGATGACAGCATGTATTGTTGCAATCGGAAATGAACATTTTTCTCATTTATAAGGGTGCTTGGGCTTTTGGAACAAATTGTAGCACGTCCGAGAGAAAAAAAGATCGTATGGGGTTATTGCACTGAGAAACGGTTATTTCCTTTCCCCGTTGAAAGCTACAAAAACAAAACAAAACAAAACAAAATGATGAGCACAAACGAATTTGACGATAAATGCTGGTAGTATAAACTAAACACAAGCGAAACAAATTGAATGAGATGCAGTGGTGACATTTTCTAGATGATTTTCAATAATAATCGGATTATCTCTCTGAGCAAAGCAGTAACAAACGAACGTATATAAAAAAATACAGACTTTACAAAAGAGAGAGATATTCTTACAGCAATAGTGCAATCTGGCATCGAGCTCCCCACTCCGCTAGAAAGGTTAGTATGAATGACTGCAATAAAAAGTATACAAACGGAACGTTCAAATCAATCTATTATAGTAGCTAAAAAAGGGATTCACTGAAGGATAAGAGACATGGCTGAAATCACGATAGAGTACATGCATATACTCTAACGGGCATTTTACACTTTACCAACTCCAATTTTAATTTATGTGAACTAATGTTAATGAAACTTGTCCCCGTAAATGAAATCATGAAAGCAGCAAAAAATTTGCTTCAGAGTTCTAAGACAAAGAACCCTAAGTTCGGGGAAAAAGAACTATGCATCATGCCCTTCAAATTCAGTACTCCCACACTTTTCATATATTTCCGATAAAAATATGATGCAATTGAAAAGTGGTAAAGTGCAAGTGATGACACTCTTTAGAGTGAAAATTTCCATACCTCCAAAAATACGGGAGTACAAAATCGGGAAAAGAACTGGCGGAAACACGTCTTCCCTTGTCCAGATTCAAGCTTCTCTTCCACCTGAATATACGAAAATGAGAACTGACTTGAATAAAATTCTATAAGCCTGTAACAATTTCATATGTACATATCAAAAATTGCGAGCAATTGTAACTACCAAGGTTGTTTCACAGTGAAAGAAAAAGATTAAGAAGGGGTAATTAAAATCACAGGTTTTAGAGAGGGCTTTCGATAATAACTAAATATTTACCTCAAAAACCAACATGGCCTCAACACCACAAATTTAAATAATTAAATCATACAACTTTTAGCCAAAGATCAACACTTGAAGCCAATTTTATGCTGCATATCAACATAAACAGCACTTTTCAACATAGGTTTCGAGCTTAAGATACTTTTTCAGTATTATTGCTCGCAAGATGGCGCAGTGCTAAGATATACAGTTGCTGCTATTCATCAATAGTGAGAAAAAAAATCAAAGCAGTAATTGAAATATTTTTTGGAGCAGAATAAAAAAGATCAGAAAAATTTACACAGGAAACATACTTCCTCTATTTCTTTTTTGTATGAAGCTTTAGAACTTGATCTCCATGCAATATAAAGTAGCCGCAAACCAAAAAAGGCATAAAGAACTGCATTAGAAAACAGCAGCTAGTTAAATACATTGCCAGCAGATGAAATCATGAATTCAAAAACAAATCCGAAAACCTCATTATGAAATTCAAGTACAAATCGAAGACCAACCAACCAACCAACCAACCAACCAACAAAATCATTATTAGTAATTAAAAGAAGAAGAAAAGAATATAACAACGGAAAGCAAACAGAGAAAGCACATCATAAAGGGCTAATTTAGGAGGGAGGGAGAGAGAGTTATTATTGGATTTTAGTTATCATATTCTAAACTCTAAATTAAACAAGCAGAGCAGAGCAGAGCAGAGAAGAGAAGAAAACAAGGAAGAAACCAAGCAGCAGAAAAAGAGAGAGAAAGAGAGAGATAGAGAGAGAGAGAGAGATAGAGAATCACCCACCGGAACCCATTGTCCTGAGAATAGAATCGCCGCTCCAATCCGCAACAATAATCCGTAAAGTACCAGTAGCACAATGACAGGGACGATACAAAGAAACCTTCCTTCATATCAATCATCAATCAAATACTAAAAACAATAAATATATTTAAGGACATTATCAATAACACCCCCAGATTTACCCATTTATTAATTTAGTCCCAATATTCCAAATTTCACCACTCAGGTTTCAAGAACTCTTCAAAAAGGTAGGTCCCTGTGCCATTATTTGGGCTATTTTTGTCCTAGTATTGATTTTACACTATATTATTATGATTCAAATTATAGTATAGTATTAAGGCTTTATCTGTAAAAAGATATAGTATAAACAAAAATATAAAAGACTACAACGTAGGAGTAACATATTCTCAAACAAATACTACCATATATTCTCTGTTTTCCCTTCAAATTACTTGCTAAAGATGCTGGTCCACACTTTTCAAATATATATATATATCAACTCATATCAAGCTTTTCAGTCCCAAAAAAAATTCAAGAAATACTGACCGATGCTCCCGAGAAAGCTTGCCTCCGATCATCAATTCAGGTCACTATGAAAGGTGTTTATAAAATATGATTTATAATTAAATTCGAGTGTATCAGATGAGCAACTTATTTTCACCAGCAATAGTAGCAGAATAGCTGGAAATAGTGGTCATCTGAAATCAATTAATAGTTCGTGACGATTGTAAGATATTTACATGATTTATTGCAAAAATATTATCACATGGTGGACTGTTTTATAAAATGGCCTAGTGGTGGTTTTCCTATTTTTTACCCTTAAAAATGTAAACAGAGAAGACATCTGCGGTTCTATTTTCCTTCTTCCTTGGTTGGTTATATACCAAAAACCTTGCAAAAAAATTTGCATGACAGGGTTTTCAATTCAGGGAGCAAGAGAATTGAGCTGAGTAAATTGTAAGTAACCTCTTATTGCGGAAAATAAAATAAAAAAACAGACCTATACATAATAATCAATAGATACAGACGTATACATAACCAATGGATAGATACACTCCACTATAGACAAAAGCCATCACGTTGACTGGTGTAGGTAATATTTGCCAATAATAATAAAAATACAAACGTTTCCGTTCAATTTTGGAGAATGGCCGAAAATGAAGAACTTGACAAACTGAAACAATCACAACACCCATCATATTACTCTAGCATAAAAAAAGGAAGGGAAAAAACCAAAAAACACAACAGTGCACACAAAGTCAAGATCACCACCCAAAACCAAGAACCTTCTGATACTGATTCTTGCTTAAATAAATCCAAAGATTATTACTTTTAAGCTAAAGGTAAGTCTCCATCGATCTCTTGCTTAGGCCGTGTGCTGGTAATGGGAGGGACCGTTTCAGTTAGGCAGGCCTTCATAACTAAATGCATGACAAAATAATAATAATAATAA
>MKEJ01031532.1:0-16651 GCA_001753735.1 Embelia ribes
CATACAACAAATCCAACTAAAATAACTAATAACTACATCTGTCTGAAAGATAAAAGAAATCTCAACAAAGTAAGCTTACTCCAAGGGGCTCTCGAGTGAGCTTCGACATACTTTAATTCCGGTGTCCCTGGCCTCTAGCATCATGGTTTGTTTGGCATTTTCATGCAAAAAACAAAAGTAGATATCATCACATGAATAACTGTAAAACCAACGAACGTCAGTATAATATCTCCACATCATCAACGTATGTAATGGAACATACACTAAAAGATGGGGAAACATTATGAATCTTGCAAACAAGAACTTTTCAAAGCCAATCTAGAATGGCATAGAAGAGTGAATGAAGGTCTAGTGGGGGATGGTATGTCCATTGGGGATATTAGTGAAGATGAAGAAAGTTTTGGTAATAAAAAAGATAGGGAAATAGAGAACATTCTCAATAAGTTTGAGAATGTGAATTTTAGGAGACAAATTAATGAGGCTCATATCTCATACATGAGGAACTAGAAGAAATCCTTAAGGTTGATGCCATTCTTGGAGAAGAAGAGAGGAAGAAGATCTTGGAAGGGAAAGGAATTGAGGTTTTTCCGGCTGGGAAAGTGGCCGGAGATGGGTCGCCGACAGCCACCAAGGCTGGAGTCTGGTCACCTTCTTCTTCATCGTGTTTGGCCGGAAAGAGTAAGGATAGGGAGCATGGTAGCATTGTTAAATCCCTCAAGTCACATCCATCATTGTTAGAATCCCAATCAATCAATAAACTTGTCTCTTTTCCCCTCAAGAATTTGAATTATATTGTTCCCCCCAAATTGGTCTTGAATAAAGAAGATATTGTTGCTACTCCTTTGGTTGTTAACCAAACTATCCCTTCCCCTTTGGTTACCGGTTATGGTTCTAACTTAACCGGTACTTCTAGTCAACCTTTGACCTGTCCACCTTTGACGAGTCAAACTTTGATCGGTCAAATCTCATCCAATTTCTCAAAATTCATACCTCTCAAAAAACCAACCTACCAGAGCCTAAACCGACCTTCAAGTCCGGAATGGGTGTTGGTCCTCACACATTGATTTTACCTCATTCCATAAAACCAATTGGACTTGAGCTTGTGGCTTCAACACCCATCCATTCTAAGCTTGATTACTCTTCTTTAATTCGTTCTCAACCAAGAATGGAACTTAGCTTTGTCAAGCCGACTCTTAATAAGCATGGCGTATTAACTCTTGATAAGAGTATGTCCATAGAAGGGGAAGTTTTGTGTAAGCACACGTTGGTTGGTTACTTGGTGGATAGGAGGGTTCCTTTTAAGCTTCTTCAACAAAGGGTTTTGTCTTTATAGGGAAATTTCAGTCTACGGGAAGTGAGAATGAATAAAGAACGTTTTTCTTCTTCACATTTGGATCTGAAGAAGGGGTGGACTTGGTGTTAAAGAAGGGTACTTGGATCATCTTGGGCCAACAAATTTATCTTAAGACTTGGAAGAGGGAATTTAACTTTTGCAAAAAGGAGTTCAAGTCTATTCCGAATTGGATCAAACTCTTTGAAATTCCAACTACATATTGGTCCAATACGGGTTTAAGTGCCATAACTAGTAATATTGGGAAACCTTTGTATGCGAATAAGATTACGTCCAAAGCTAGCTTTCTTGATTATGCTCGTGTGTGTGTAGAGATGGAGATTGGAAGTAAATTTCCATTGTCTTTTAAAGTGAAAATGGAATTCGAGGAAGAATTTGAGGTTCGAGTTGAGTATAGTTGGTGGCCTCGGAAATATGACAATTGCAAAGTTTTTGGCCATAACACTCTAGCTTGCCAAGAATCTTAGTAAGGTGAAGACCAAAACTACTCCTAAACTTAACACAACATTCATCTATAAGCCTAAACCTCAAACCGGAAGTAGTCACCCGAGCTCCTCTACCAATCCGATTATAACCCTTCTCCCGTGGGCCTAAATTCATCGGATTCCATTTTACTTAGGAACACCTTAACCTCAAACACGCTAGCTTCGGTTTATACCTTGACTAGGCCCAACATGTTCGGTGCTCTTGATAATGTGAAGGAAAGTGTACCCCAAAATGATGTTGTGGTCAAGGAAGCCAAGGGTGGGAAGGGTGGTATGATGGAGGAGGCTATCGTAGTTGAAGGCGACATAGGGCTAGAACTCAGCCCATCATCTTCTACCGTCAAAGACAATCCGGAATTTGTAGGGGTGTGTGGAGATAATGGAATATTGGTAATAAAAAATGGCACATCATCTCATATTCTATGGGGGCACAAAGTAAAGTTAGTTGACGAACTAGATCGACGGGAAAAGAGGAATCTTAAAAAAAGCGCCCAAAGGAAGAAAAAGTGAATAAATGGAGCCGACAAAGTTAAGGCTAGGGGTGACAAGGGGCCCGGGGACCCATTATCGTCCACTTGATGTATCATCTAGCTTGCTGGAACGTGAGGGGCTTAAATGACCCCTCGAAGCACGTGGAGGTACGGAAACTTATATTTGATAATAAAATTTCTTGTATTGCCTTAATTGAGAATAAACTTAGTCTTGATAATATTGATTATGTTTGCAACTCTATTTGGCCTAAGTGGAAGTTTACTCACAATGGATCTAGCATATCTAGATGTCGTATCTTAGTTGTTTAGAATCCAGAGGTTTGGGATCTTAAGGTGTTAAAGAGCTCTAATCAATTTATTCATGTCAATCTAATTGCTCTTGCTAGTAATGTTAGTTGCATGGCTACCTTTGTCTATGGATCGAACTATGTGCTTGAAAGAAGGAAGCTTTGGGCCGATATTTTGAATATATCTTCTAGGGTTCATAATGATGCTTGGGTTGTTTTAAGGGACTTCAATGCGATTAGATTCTCTTTTGAGAAGGAGGGAGGTACTAGGAAATGGCCTAGTTTCATGAATGAGTTGAATGATTGCATTAATGGTTCTATGTTGGAAGGCTTGAAATATAAGGGTATTTTTTTCACTTGGAGTAATAACAATGGGGATTTCCTTATCCAGAGGAAACTTGATCGGGTCCTTGTGAATGATACTTGGCTTAATGCAATTCCAAATTCGAACGCTAGTTTTCTTACTCATTATATTTCAGACCACACTCCTATGCTTGTGTCTTTCGGTACCCATTTTGATGGTGGTCCCAACGCATTTAAGTTCTTCAACTATTGGATAGACTTTCCCGAATTCACGAGTACGGTGGAGGAAGCATGGAACAAGCTGGTTGTTGGCCATAAGATGTATGTGCTAAACAGGAAGCTGAAAGCAGTTAAGTGTATGCTCAAGGCCCTTTCCCTTAGGAAACAAAAAGAGTTAAATTCAGTTGGTAAAGACATTAGGGATAGGGTGGAATCCTTGCAAAAGAACCTTGACTCACTTTGTCCCTCTTCGGTGGATATTGTTGCCCTGGGGGAGCTCAAAAAACAAGCTAACCTTTTAGCCCTACAGGATAAGAGTGTTGCTAGATAAAAGTGTAGGATTCATTGGTTGAAGGAAGGTGACCGTAACATATCTTTCCTTCATAAGTCAATAAGACAACGGTTCAATTTAAATCGTATGCAGTCCCTTACTATGGATAATGATGTCGAAATCTCGGATTTGACTCTCATTAAAGGGGAGATAGTTTGGTACTATGAGAAACTCTTTCGGCTGCATAGATTGGAGAACGGGAATTTAGGGCTGCTGATTTTGTTGACCCAATGGATTCTAATTTTAGTGCACTTATAAAAAGGGTAAGTCCGGAAGAGGTTAAACAAGCTTTGTTCAGTATTGACAAGGACAAGGCTCCGGGTCCCGATGGCTTTAATGGACAATTTTTTCAAAGTGTTTGGGATATAGTTGGCAATACTTTCACCGAGGGACTTTGAAGGAGAGTGGAAAGTCGCAACCCACCTTCATTTCCATGCACACTCTTGCAAACTCGAGGATAGAAGCCGATGAAGTGATCTCATCTGCATACAAAGGGGTACCGATTTTGCTAGCTATAGCACTAAGACCGGAGGATGTCCAATAAGTGGTCGGTATGCCAAAGAGTTTAACCCAATTTGGGATGGTTTTGAACGCTTCCTTTCGAAATTCAAAATCTCTAGACCAAGTCTTTAGGAACACTTGTTGCCCAAAGAAAATCCAAGGTCCTCTATTGAGCACTTCTTCTTTTCCCACTTCATCTTTAAACGTGAATAAGTAAAAACCATCCTTGTTTGCCCGAACTTCTAATACGCCCAATTGTCCCTATTACTTAGACGCTATTTCTTGAAGTAGCTTGTATGGAATACGTCTCTCGATCGTGTATCCAACCAAGGTGTTCTTCCATTTGTTTCACCTTCTCTAGAAGAACCTTCCCTTAGCTTAATGGATCAATTAGCACTCAGATTAGGTTCAAAATAAGTTAATCCCATCCGATTTGTGCTTTTAAGAAGGTTAGCCCAAGGTTTCGATGAGGTACCATTAAGACCGAGGCTGGGTAATAGTTTGAGTGGCAGTGTGAAGGAGATGGTTGGTATGGTTCTAGGCTTTGGATCGGAGGATGGCCAATAGAATTCCTGGATGAGGGTGGTCCGTGGACAAGTTTGGGTGGTCCGGGAGTTAGCTCGGGTGCAGCGTGGGGTTTAGTAGTGTTGAGTTGGGGGGTATTAATCTTGGAGGGAGATTTTGAATTTGAGTTTGAACATTTAGGGTAAGCTAGGCTTAGGGTGGGGAAAGGCTCCAAGGCTAGGTTTTCTTTAGAGGGTAAAAGACAAGCATGGTCAGCTGATAGGGGACTTTGACTACTAGTTTTAGTTAGGGATAAAGCATCTTTAGGGTACACAAGCTTTTGTATGGCTAAATAGGGCAAGTTTGGGCTATTCTCACTTTCACTAGTACTAGGCCTATTAGCCCTAGGTGCATGTGACTTTGTAGCATGTGGACTGGGCAAAGTTGACTGGAGTTCCCTTCAAAGACCAGTCGGCTCCTCCATACTGGCCGAAGAGGCTGCCGGAGCTGGGTTTTTGGTGACCAGCTCGGCTGCACTTTTCCCTTTTGCTAATCTCCTCACTTCTTCATCACCTAGGAGAGTGTCCAAGGTGGTCGGATTGGTTGCCCGATTAATGAGAGGTCTGGCCAAAGCCTCCGGTCCAAGGGGTTGTGATCTAGCTTGCAAGGCCATTGCTAGCTCAGCCTCCCCATTCCACATATCCTTAGCCCAAAGGACTCCTTGGCCATAGTCTTCTTCCTCATCACTTGATGTTATGCTGAACTTGGACATGGGAGAGGGGGTTGGGGTATGCTCATTGTCCCTGCCCTTCTCCGTCTCTATGTCTTCTTCCGGCGTGATAAGGCCCTCTAGTTCCTTTGCGGTCATATACCCCGGATGCATAACATTTGCAGGGAGGTATGGGGAAGAAGAAGTTTTGTTAAGGTTTGCTGATTTGGTGGTGGTTGGTGGTATCTTTGGATTATTTGCAGTGGGTTCCATGGCCGGAATAAAGGTGGTCGGCCAGAGCTGAGGTTGATGGCCGTATTTTGACTAGGGAATGGTCGGAATAGGGGGTTTGCTGGTTAAGTTGGCCGAAAAAGGGGAAGACTAACCAACTATGGTGGTGGCTGATTTTGGTTGTGTGGTTTTGTGGTGAGAATATATGGGTTGTGGTGGCCAGAAGTGGTTGGTGGTCAGGTGGTGGTGGGTGGCCGGAGGTGGCTAGTCAGGGAGGTTAGCCGGGGAGGGGTGGTGTGGTGGTCAGAGGAAGGGGGGCTATTGGTGGTTAGTAGGTTGCCTAATTCTAGAGAGAAGTTAGAGCATCTCTCACTAGAGCATCTCTCCCAAGACACTTTCTTTTCTCGTATTGACATATTTGGAAAGTCTCATAAGCGATAGGATTCAAAAGTACAAGGACTTTATCTAAAAGGTCAAGCCCATCACTGCAATCTTAATTTGATAATTTAGTAACTAGAATTGCAAAATGTGGGGTAACGATGTAATGGCTACGAGCTCTGGTTGGCAGATGAGTTGGCGTGTAGCATGAAATCAATAAAGATAAATCACCTAGGAAATAAACTCGACTTATCCTAAACTCTGAAACTGAAATACTAGTATTGTAATCATTGTCCAACATAGATGATGCATAATTTACGTTTGACATAGACAATCGATATTAATCCCCCCATACCGAGAAGTTTATAGAAGCCATTGTAACAGTTATACTCGAATATGGTGTGATGCTATATGTCGATAACAGTTTCCAATAACGCAATGATACTGGTAACAAAAATCCTCTACCAACCAGTAACACTTCGCAGCGCATCGGTACCACCAAAATACTCTCGCATCAAGACCCTGAAATATCAAGACATAAATTCTTGTATTTTAGGAGCATCAAGTGAATTGGACATGTTTGATAGGGCTGTACAAAATAACCGAAATTCGATCCGGAACCGGATATATACTGTACCGAAAAAATTCAATCCGTAGTGGGATGTGCTTGATCCAGGACTGATCAAGTAGGAACCAAACTTTTCAAGCCAAGCTTTGAATTATGATAAAATTATCCAAAACCGAACCGATCCGAACATAGGCTTGGACCAATCTCATCCGGACATAGACTTGAACCGGTACCGATTTAAAATAGTATACCTATAAATGTTTTGATGCAAATTTACGTACCTACATACATATAAATACATAAAAAAGATAATCAATTTTACAAAGTACATAAAAGTATAGTACTTAATAAATATTATCAATGTTTATATACATATATTTGTATTTATTTATTTTAATCTAGTAGACCAGTCTTGCGATTTTCCGCTAAAAAATTATCCTTTTCATATTGATGAAATCTCATACTATAATATATTGTCTCACACACGTTCAATAAAATTTCAATATCAATGTGATTGTCATGGTCGTATTATTACTAATTAAATAGATTTCATAGAAACTCTCTAATTTTAGTATGTATACATATAAGAACTCATATAATTAAGAACAAAATTTTTAATGTAATTAACAATTAGTATAGCATAGTTCTTGTAAGTTCCTAATAGTTTTGTACTTTTATTTAAAACAATAGAACTTATTATTAAATTTTAACAAAGAATGTATAGAATCTTGTGGCATAATATACATCGAGTGACCTAACAAAATTGGTTATAGCACCACGTCGATACGAATTATGTAATGTTCAAAGAATCAAGAATCGGATCGAATTCACACCGAACCAGAAAGGTACCAATCCAGACCAAACTGAACCGAATTTTAGCAAACTAATTCCAGACTCAAAAATTAAGAACCGTTCTAAAATGGATATGTCCTTAATCGAAAATAGAACCGATCCGATCTCGATCGTGTACACCCCTAATATTTGCAATAGCATTCTGGTGAAAGAAAACCACATTTGGAATGCTGTGCAAAATCAATAAATTAAGATGAGCAAAACTTATCAAACTTCAAAATCAAACAATTCTCAACCTTGAAAATACAGAGAACGTTGTACAGAAAATCTATGATACACTTCAACAATACACTTGAATGCATTCTTATGTTTCGGTAAATTATCACAAGCTGCTGTTTATACATGTGAACCCCAAAATTCAGCAAACTACAAATTCAGTGTCACCCTGCTTGTGCTGCAATGAAGTCCAATTTCTGCCACATCAGCTCTCGTCGTTCTTCTAATGCTCTGATGCTGGCCTCTTTCTCTGCATACTGTCTATGACACTCCTCAAACAGTTCAGCATCCATTTCTAGAAACATTTTACGAACATTGAAGGTCAGACCGTTCACTGCCTGGTTCCAGTGAGACTGTATGTTCTTCTCCAATGACTCAAAGATAATAGGCAAAATTACGCTTCGATTTATTGCAATTAAGCTCAAAATGTGGTCGTTATTCCATAAAAAGAGAGATCGTTCTGCAACCTGCAATATAAGTCGAGATTTTAATATACAAAGAAAGACATCTAAGATCTATGGTTTCCTAATTTGCTAGTGTATCAACTTTGGTGTTTATATGTTAAAGGCTGAACAGTTAATAAAAAAATTACATTTGGTGCTTGCTATAAGCTGAGAACCTATCTAGCTTCCATGAACCAAGGTAAAAGGCTTAATTATAATCTGCCATTTAAAAATTGAGTACCATTTGGAAACATGAGCACTTCTACAGAATTATGTCTACTAGCTTATGTATCTACTTTATATTAGTAATAGATGTGTGAGAGAAAACAATAGAAACAAGTTTAAAAGGCTAGATTTTCCAGCTTTCAGTTTTTCAACTTGTCTGTTGGAATGACTAGCACAAAAACAAAAAGTTTATCTGAAAGAAATGTTGGCTTAAGTTGCACAACCAAAATAAAACAGTCACAGACAGCTTATAGAAAAGATTTTGCAAATAAACCTGCATTTAAGCTGCAGCAGGAAATAATTCCAAATTGCGAACCTTTTTTGTCTTCTGAAAGGTGGAGCGCTATGTATAGTCAATACTTCCACTAAACGGTTACCTACTCAATCACAGAATCTAGGACAGTTTTGCTAACTGAAACCATAAGCATTCAAATATCTTTCACATATAACGAGTCCCATAGAGATCAAAAACATCCAGCCGTTACATGTATCAAGTAATCTTTACAAACAACTATTTTTAAAAGCACATCTAAGAGGTAACTCAGGGAAGTACTTGAGCAAAAGTCTTTACCAGCAACTAAATTCTTCGAGTCACTTTATCTTAGTTAGATAAGACATTAAACCTCAAATTCAAATAGCTCATGCAAATAAGGCTCTTCTTTTACCTTTCTTCGAGTCACTTTATCTAAGTGTTAATTTGGCAAGGATACAAGCGAGGGTGTTCCCCACAAGCAACGAGTTACATCAGCACGCAAGTATGACAAAAAATAGGCAAGGGTTCTGGCATTTGAATGGATAGGTGCGGGTAAAGAAGTTAATCCATAAGAATAGGATTTGTCTAACATTTTGGAACATAGGGTCTTTGATCAGCCAGCTCGCTGAGATTGAAATAGTAATTTACAGAAGAAGAAAAAGTATTTTATGTCTTCAAGAGACTAAGTGGATAGATGAGAATGACAAAGGGATAGCGCCGTGGGCTCATAAGTTATGGAATACAAATAAGGATAAGAATAGACATGGGGTTTGAATAATTATTTCTAAAATTTTATAGAAAAATGTCAATGTGAGACGAAAGGCTGGTCGAATTTTGCGTATTAAACTTGTAATCGGGGAGGAGATTATAAACGCATCTATTATTTATGCACCCTAAGTAGACCTAAATGAGGCTAATAAGAAGAAATTTTGTAATGATTTAGACAAAAAAGTACAAGTAATACCCTCTACTGAAAAACTATTCATTGAAGAGGACTTAAATGGACATGTAGGTGAAAATCAAGATAGTTTTGAGGTGTGCATAGTAGATATGGTTTTGGAGACAGAAATAAAACCGGAGATGCTATTTTGGGATTTGTTATAGTTTTTGACTTGATACTTGTAAATACATGATTTAAGAAAAGAGAATCGCTCTTCGTAACGTATAGAAGCGGGGCAAATGCTAGTCAAATTGATTTCCTCCTAACTAGGAAAGTGAATAAAAATGTATATAAGGATTGTAAAGTTATCCCAAGACAGAGTATTGCCACACAACATACTCTAGATATATATATTTGTATACAAAGCTTGCAAGAGTGAGGGGGTCAAGTTCCAGAACCGAGGATTAAGTGGTGTAAGTTAAAGGGTATGTAGATGATAGCATTTAAAGACAAGGTAGTTAAAAAGGCTGATTGGGAGGGCAAAATGGTTACAAATGCAATTTGGGGAATATGATAATGTGTGAAAATGATAACCAAGAAGACACCTAAGAAATCTAGAGGATGAGCACCCCCTGTAAAGAAACCTTGGTGGTGGATTCAAAATGTGAAAGTAACGATTACAAAAGAGAAAGAAAATGAATTGTATAGAATTGCAAGACTGAAAGATGAGAAAAACAAGGATTTGAATGGTGTGAAATAAATAAAGAGTGAGAATAACAAGGTTTTAGTAAAATATAACGAGATGAAACAACGATGGAGAGATTATTTTGACAAACTCTTTAGTGGTGATTGGACGAGTAATCTAGATGATATTATTGTTTCTTCGGAGGAGCCGCAGCTTTATGAGAAAGATTAGATAGTGCAAGGTTAAAGAACCTTTGAAGAAAATGAACATAAACAAAGTAGTCGGACCGGATGACATCCCTATTGAGATTTGAAAAGTTCTAGGTGATGCTAGGACATAATGGTTGACAAACTTATTCAATAATAAAATTTAGCGCAATGGGAAGATGCCTAATAGATGGTGAAAAAAACATTTTAGTACCTTTATATAAGAATAAGGACAACATACTGAATTGTTCAAATTATCGTGGGATAAAACACGAGTCATACTATGAAGCTCTTGGAGAAAGTAAATGAGTATAGATTGAGACATTATTCTACGATTTCGGAATATCAACTTGAATTTATGCCAAGAAGATCGACTACAAAGCCAATTCATTTAATACGATAACTGATGGAAGGATATAAAGCGAGGAAGAAAGGCCTACATATGGTTTTTATTGATTTGGAGTATGATAAAATGCCGAGAAAACTATTTTGGTGGGCTTTGACCAAGAAACTAGTTCCTCTTAAATATATAAATATTATCAAGGACATGTATGATTGTGCCGTTACCAATGTTAAAATGTGATGGATTGTCCAGCTTTCCCATTACAATAAGATTGCATCAAGGCTCAGTACCAAGCCCTTTTCTTGTTCGCAACAGCAATGGACGAGCTGACAAGATATGCAACGCCCCGGAATTCAACCCAATCCCGAGTACGTCACACTCGACCAATCAATAAAATAAAATACACCCAGTCATTGAGATAAACTATTTTATTCCACAACATAATTGCATTTAGTGAATAACATCTTCACATACAAACTTCAAATCAAACTAACTAGGCAATTATCATGTTTTCGCCCTTTATTACAATAAAACTCTAAATAAAAATCGGACCAAAGGTGAACACCTGTCTGAAAAATATAATAAAATAACATTAGACATCCTGACAATCTATCCCAAATGAGCACACTTTCTAGCATTGAATTCCTTGACCTCCAGTCCCTAATCTTGCTTAGCGTTTTATAAGAAAAACAGTTCAAAATACAACCAAACAAGTATGAGTTAGAAACATAATCCAATTCCATAGGAAATATAGAAACAACTTACAACAACATTGGTTAATCATAAAGTAGTAATACTAGTAATACATCTAACCCATTTCCGTTGCTTCTCGGCACATTCAATACGACCAACTAGGCACCGTATCCTGACAAACTGACTATAGGTCACCGTATCCCAACTAACTATTCGGACACTGTATCCCGACTTGGGCATTGTATCCCGTCTCACATTTAGGCACCATATCCAAACCAAGGTACCATATCCCAAGGCTTTACGTATTCCCGCGGAACCAAGTCACACTCAGGCAAACATCTCCCGAGGCCCATTACAAGAACAACAACCGAATTAATAACGTCCATATGATGGCCTTGGGACAAACTTACTCCCATGCCATAGTATAATACACATCTTTTTTTCTATGAATGATCACAAATTTGTCTACGACAAGCCACAACATTCATCTAGTAAGTTATTGTATGTTTCAAGCTTATTCGTCATCAAAATTTACCCAAAACTAGTCAAAATAACAAAACAAGGCCAAACTAGCCAAATTGGAGGGGATCTGTCCGGATCAGGACCTCTTCGTTAAATCCATACACAATCCTCGATGAAAAATGCATAAAACTCAACGACACAACCCAACCAAACCCCTTCAAAATAACTACCAATCAACTCTAAACATTAATGAACATTAACAGAGGTAATTTTCTATAAAATTGAATTCGTATTCTGTCACGTACCTTATTCGAAGGTGATGAATTCGCTTAAAAACTCAGAGAGGAACCTGAAGTGCCTCCACCAGAAAAAAACCAACGAAGACCACGAAACCTACGAAATTTTATCAAGAATTCTTTATAGTTTGATTTCTCAAACCTTAATCAATCATCAATCTCCGTCTTTAATTAATTAGGGTTCCTTCGAGTTTAACGAATAAGAAGGGTTTGAATACAATTCTTACCACACAACGACGAGAAAGACTTTAAGAGCCCTAATCCACTTCCCGATCATCGATTAGATTGCTGCTACTCTCATACTTTGTGGATTTTGCTCAAAGGGGTTTTTCTCCTCTCTTCCTCTCTCTGGTAACTCGTAGAATGAAGAAACAATAACATACGTGTAATTGTTTTTTATATTTAACTTTCAGAAACAATTTCTATAATATTGCAACTTAGTCCCTAGAATTTACAGGGCCTTACAAGATATATCCAAACCGAAATGACATGGTGTGTATTATTTATTAATGATATAGTTTTGGTAAATGAGAATATAGCAGGTATTAATAATAACTTGAATTATGGAGATATACTTTAGAATCTTATGGTTTTAGCCCTGGTAGGTCAAAAAATTGAATATATAGAATGTTGTTTCTGTCGATGACGCATGGTAGACCTTACTTTGGTTATTTCATGTGGAGAGGTTGTACAAAAGACTAGTCATTTTTTACATCTAGGATCAGTTCTGCAAAGTAACTGTGGGATAGAAAGATATGTCAAACACAGAACCCAAATAAGACAGATGAAGTAGAGAAGTACATCCGAAATTTTATGTGATTGCAATATGCCTTTATGGTTAAAAGGAAAATTTTAAATGATTGCGGTTCGACCAGCTTTGTTGTATGGAAGTGAGTGTTGGAGTTATTAAGAAACAAGATGAATGCAAGATAAGTGTAGTAAAGATGTGCATGTTCAGGTGGATGTGTGGGAAAATTAGGAAAGATAGAATTATAAACGAAAATATTTGTGTCAGGTTAAGTATGGCGCCAATGGAAATAGAGCCGCTTAAAATGGTTTCGACATATAAGAAGGAAACCTACGAGTGCACTAGTTAGAAAATGTGAGAGTATTAGAATGAGAACGAATAGAAAAAATAGATGTAAACTCCTAATTACATGGATACAAGTATTACAAAAGAACATGCGTATTACAATGTTGGATGAGAAAATAACTTTTGATAAGAATGAGTGGCGTCAAAAAATTCATGTCACCGACCCGACGTGATGATTTATTTTATTTCATTTAGCCTATACCAATCTATTGAAATTTTCAAGACTTGGATGACGATGATAATGAAATAATTTCTATTATGATAAATTTTATTATTTTAAAATCTTATTTAATGGAACTTGCTGATAAATATTGCGGTTACAAGTAATATGGTTTCACACAAATTTTATATAGTGGTACACGCACTGATGGGAGAGAGGGGTCGCCTTTAAGGAAAAAATAAAATTAGGATCTGCTCTATTTCATGAGTTTTAACATGTTTATCACCTTTAATTTTGATCTGGCCACTAAGATATAAAATACTGCCTTAAATCTCACCATTAGGTTGGATTTATAAAATTTATAATTGATCCCTACAGTTACTATGGGTGCTACTTTGAGTCAGCCACTGCATAAAGTTTCAATAAACAAGATCTTACCAAGTGATTAAATCCAGTACGTTGAAATCTTAAGGTAAATTTGTGTTAACGCAACCCCCGAGTTTCGTGTTACATCAACCTTAAAAGTTTAACACAAAATGTTAATCATTATTTGTTACAGTATTCCAATAAATAGTATAGCAAGTAATAGTCACAAATGAGCGTTGCATCGGCGGCTAAGGTTTTTGATTGAAAAGAAAGGGTAAGCTAAAATATATTTTACATATATAAGACACATAGAAAGAGCGAACAAAGATTGATAGATAAGAAAAGAAATAAGAAATTAGGTCTGCTCAGTCGACTGAGAATAAAATAATAATTGATTATTATCATGCATTTTCGGTGGTAATGCTAGATAAGTTGTAATTGTCGCTGCTAGATACCATGCCAAATGGACCCTACATTTGTTTCGGCTTAAGGATCGGAGCAGTCCATAATCATTCGTGTATATTGCAAGCCGTAAAACTGATTATTTATTGAGATTAGTCATTTGTAATATAGACGATTGCGCTCAACATTGCTCTTTTAATATAGTTCTGGAGAAACTATTATTGTTGTCATCAAGCATCATCCGTGTAGAAAAAAATAACCTGACGAATATCATTGCTTGTTACAAGTGTCAACAATATTGTATATATATTCTACAGATACATATGTGGTGACTAGAATCAAACTAACAGCGCCTTATGGCTTATATGACAAAAGTATATCACCATAAACTGATTCTAGGTAATGAATTTCGATATTTGAATATTAATATATCAGGTTTATTAGTATATGGAAACTCTACTGCGTGAGCACGTATTTCATTCCAATTTCTGTGTAGATGACAAAAATTGTGTTATTTTACCAAAATGCTACCATTAGATAATTTTTTATTTAGACGTGTGTAGGATTCGAAAACAGAAATCTGAATTTAGTTGAGGCGAATTATTAGAAAGTACAAAGTTGAAAAAGGATTGAAGAGTGTATATAATAGAACACCAAATATGGCTTTGGACAGTTCATCAAATGTGAGGACACTTTTTTCCTTTCATGTGGAAATAATAATATTTGAATATGAGAGATTCAAATAAGGCAACTCAATTATTGTGCTTCATAAATACCATCATAAAATACCAATTTGAATTTATTTATTATTATTATTTTCGTTTGAATTTGGAGGTATTGAGGAACCATCCAAAAGACAAACATACACAGGAATAAAAATAACTAAATTAAGAGCACACCCATATCGGGACCAGGACACTTTGAGACCTCTGCACAGCCTAAAATAAAATATTGATAGTCAAAATTAAAATAGTTGTTAAAATAATAAAAAAAATTATCTTTGATATAAATAATTATATTTTACTGTAACTGATGCAAATATAGAGCACAATTATTTAATAATAATATTATGTGTTACTAATGCAAGTATGGTCCCTTCATTTATTATTAACTACCCTTTGTACCCCGTTTTTGGCAAGCCATTCTTTTGCTCATTATAAATACAAACAAAAACCAAATACTGAGAGAGAAAATAATAAGAGAAAACAAAGTAAGAGCGTATTTTAAATATTTTACATTCTTGTCTCCAAATTTTCATAAAGAAAATAAATACATATCAGTTCTGTCGTAAATTTAGCTCAAGTTTAACTTTCTAATTAAACTTGAGGCTCAATCATGCAATTCTTATGTTTCTATTTAAAATTTATGCTTTTTTTTTTGTATTAATATATATTTTATAACAGTTATCAATACGAGCCTATACCAAAATTAAAGTATTTTTATCAATTTTGTAAAATATTTGATACAAGTATTATTACACATTTATAGTTTTGCTTCGTTGTCATTACTTTGCTGTTACTTCCAATTTTTCTTAAAAGTCAAATTTTCAATTTTTTATTAAAAGTTATTTACTAGTATAGCTTTTAGTTTTTTTTTTTATTTTTATTTTTTTATTTTTTTATTATTATTATTATTATACTTTAGTCCATTTTACTATAATTATTTTCTTTATTTCCCTCAAGCTTATAAAAGTTATATTTTATTTTAAGAAAAATGAAAAATAATACTAAACGTGATTTTGAAATTTTAAAAAATAACGGAGATAATTTTTTTCCCTGCACCGTTGATGTTCAGCTTTACTTGCAAACTCAATCTCTTGAAAAAATCATTGAAACAGATAATACACCAACAGTTCAAGAAAAAACAAAATCACTTATTATTATACGCCACCATATACATGAAAATTTAAAATATGAGTATCTAAATGGTATGAATCTCACAAAGCTATGGAAAAATCTAAAAAAAATGATTTGATCACAGAAAAAATATTATTTTGCCAACTACTTTACATAAATGACGAAATATCATATTTCAAGATTTTGTAACTGTTGCAACATAAAGTGATCAAGTTCTACGTATTATTGCAACATTAGGAGTTTGAGGTTAACAAATAAATTAAAATAATATATTGGAGAAAACGTTGACAACTTTTCATATATGTAATTTGCTTCTCTAATAACAATACAATGAGAGAAAATTTAAAATATTTTCTGAATTGATTTATCATCTTTTTAAAGCTGAACATAGTAACCAAGTATTGATTTATAATCATAATTCATGCCTGACCGGCTTTGCCGCATTTGCCAGAAGTGAATGTGATGACATATAATGGTCGTAGACGGAGGAATTAGCATACCCGTGGGTAAGGGCGCTGGCAAGGTTGAAACCGTTGCAATCATGGAGGCCAGGCATCTGATTAACAGAAAAATCCCGGCCTTTACTACCGTATTGAAAATAAAGGGAAAGACATTCAGAAACCTTCCAAACCTAGTAATGGCTCCTAAAAATCTAGAAATGATGTATACTATCGATGCGGATTAGTTGGACACTAAAAAAGTTCGTGCTGTACGGTGAAATACTTGGTAGAGTTATATCAAAACTCGATCAAAAATAAGAAAAAAAATGCTAAGACAAATTTTACTGAATGTTCAATGGGAAGACAAGAAAATACTGCTCCCATCTTTGATAATTATTAGAATCTTGGAAATATTGATATTG
>MKEJ01031534.1:0-20840 GCA_001753735.1 Embelia ribes
GGTAGGAATGAATCAAAATAGTCATTTATCGAATTTCAACTAGGGCCAAGCCATTTTATTTAAAATTGTGAATCATAATTTGTAAACCAACAAAAACTACGTGGCGATATTTTTCTTTTCTTTTATAATTTTTTAGACTAATTTTACAAAATATATTCACATATTTGGTACATAAATTCCTAGGATTCCTTGTATTTGATATCCGGTACTTACCAGTAAAACTACGACCGACACAGTATACTTGAGGTTTAATAGCCAAAACTTGTTTGGTCAAGTTAAGTTTTTGGAGCCGTTGCCGGGGAATTCCTTTATGGAATTCTAAAGTGCCGTAATTTTGTAAACTATTGAGTAAAATTTAGTCTCCTCAATTAAGGTTGAGCCGATTTTATTTTATTTTTTGTTCTAACCAATTCATTTCTTTCATTCTATTTTACAAGAAATAAAAATAAATAAATAAAACATAAAATATAAAAATTAAAATAAAAATTTCTGCAACTTGTAATTAGCAGAATTTCAAAATTCCATCAGTCACTCGTTTGCGAAGGCAACTCTTGCAACAAGAAGCCAAAATGAGTTATTCGATGTCCGACTTAATGAGTTAACACGAGGATAATCAACCCGGGGATGGTGATAACAATGGGGGAAACCTTATATTGGATCCCAATCCTATATGTGAACAATTATTTCCAAATCAACGAGATAATCAAGCACAAATTCTTCCTCCCCCTCCGGTTCAACAACCTCCTCCGGTTAGTAATCTTGCTCCGAACATTGTTGAGGCGTTGAGGCAATTTTTTTGCTCAACAAACTCCTCCTCCAATCAATCCAAATACTCTTGCTGCTCGTACACATTTGATGCCTCAAATAACGAGTATGCCTTCTTGCATCTATCTTCCTCTCACTCAAGTAAACACATTTCAATTTCAGAATGAAATGCTCAAAGCTATACCTTCTTTCAATGGTATGGAATCCGAAGGGCCTTATGATTTCATCAATGAATTTGAAGCTGTTTGTTCTACCTATCGAGTTTCCAGTTGCATCCCTGATACGATCAAGTTAATGCTTATTCCTTTTGACTTAAAGGACGGAGCAAAGAGTTGGTTGAATTCACTTCTTCCAAACTCAATAACTACTTGGGGACAAATGCAACAAATGTTCTTGAATCATTTCTTCCCTACTCATAAAACTGTCAAGTTTCAAGAACAAATCATGAACTTTCGTTGTCAATCTTCGGAAAAGTTTTTTCAAGCATGTTAACGTTTCAAAGGACTTATTATCAAATGTCCTCACCATGGTTTTGAGAAATGGCATCTCATATAATTCTTTCGCAAAGGTTTAACTCATCACTTCAAGCAAATGATTAACTTGAAGATCTCTGAAAACTTATTTGATAAGAGTACGAATGAGATATACATTTTCTTTGAAGAGTTTACCAAACTTTCAAAACAATGGGAAGATAAACTATTGAATCCTTTTGAAATCTGAGATGGTATAATGGGTGATGGAAATATCAAATTAGCAAACTTGATGACATAGATGCCAAGATTTCTATGCTCACCAAGAAATTAGAAGTTGTCAATTTAAGAAAAAAATATTCAGTTACGTGTGCTTTTTGCCAAGTTGATGGTCATAAAAGTAAGGATTGTGCTTTCATTCCCCAAATGTAGGAAATTATGTATACATAACAAAATGCACATCCTCAACCTTATAACAACCAATTTCGAGATAACAATCCTTACTGAAATCCTCATCCTCCATATCCGAATAAACCTCCTCCTTAACCGACTCCTTACTCTCCTCAATATAATTCTTACCCTCCAAATCCAAATGTTTATAAACCTCTGAATGCTCGCATGGATTATGTCTATAAATCCGAAGATCAAATACAATCAGAGTTAAAGCAATTATCCAGAGGTATGGATAAAATGGACAATGATATTGTGGAAATCTTGAAAGCGTTGGCTAGGATTGAAAAGAGCCAAGGCAAATTGCCTACTCAACCATTGCCAAATCCACAAACGCAAGCCTATTCTGCGGAAAATACTTCGGATGGTGTCATCAATAATGAACAAGTAAATTCCATTACAACTCTTTGTAGTGGAAAATTAGTTGACAAAACGATGACCAAACCTAATATAATTTCCAAAACTTCCGATATTGTCCAAACCCCAAAGTCAAATAATACAGAAATTGATTTGACCAGGGAAACTCAAAAGCAGTCTAATGATCCTAATACTACCAAACCTCCAAGAATCGTGGGCACTGATTCTGGTGACTTAGCACCAGGGTTGTGAAGAGAAGTTGAGAAATAGAAGGTTGTCAAGGCTGAGGTTAAGAGTGAGATTGTTTACAAGCCAGAAGCCTCGTTTCCACAAATCCTTATTCCTCGCAATGAGATGATCAATAAAAAACTTGTTGAGACTCTGCAACAAGTTAAAATCAACATTCATCTCTTTACTACAATTAAGCAAATTCCGTCATAAGCAAAATTTCTTAAAGACCTTTGTACGGTCAAAAGAAGATTGAACGTTAAAGAAAAAGCGTTTATGATGGAACATGTTAGTGCAATTTTGCAGCCTTACATGCCCGCAAAAATATAAAGATCCTGGATGTCCTACAATTTCACGTGTTATAAGGAACAACACCATAGGAAAAGCACACCTTGACTTTGGGGCAAGGGTTAATCGTCTTCTCTATTCTGTGTATAAAAAATTAGGGCTTGGTGATCTTAAACGAATGTGTGCAATGTTGCAACTTTCCGATCGTTCTGTGAAAGTACCAAGAGGAATAATTGAGAATGTACTTGTTCAGGTGGATAAGTCTACTTTCCCATTGACTTTGTGGTTTTAGATATACAAGCCATTTCAAATCCTGAAAAATAAATTCCCGTTATTTTAGGATGCCTGTTTCTAGCCACGTCCAATGCAGTTATCAATTGTAGAAACGGTGTCATGAAAATTACATTTGGGAAAATGAAAGCGGAATTGAACGTATTTGATGTGTCTAAATGCCCCGATGAACAAACAAATTTCAAGGACGTAGACTTAATCCAGACCATAGTTTTGGATCATCTCGAGAACAAGTATGATAGTGAGAAAATTATTAGAGAAGTGTTGGAAGATGAAAATGAGTCTCTAATGCAAGCTAGGGGCGGTTTCCTAGAGTTAAGCCATTAGAAATGCCAAGTGTAAAAATTGTACCCTCTAGTGAGAAAGATCCTTATCCCGAGAGAAAACCATTACCTAATGATCTCAAATATGCCTTTTTTTGGTGATAGAGAGTCATTTCCAGTGCTTATGTCTGCTAAGCTTATGCCGGTGCAAGAAACAGATTTGTTGCAAGTGCTAAAAAAGCGCCAGTAAACAATTGGTTGGTCTATTACGGACTTGGAAGGTATTAGTCTTTTAACTTGTACTCATATGATTTATCTCGAAGAAGAGGCTAAACCAGTTCATCAAATGCAACGACGACTTAATCCAAACATGAAAGAAGTTGTGAAAATTAAGGTGATTAAGTTGTTAAATGCCAGTATCATTTATCCGATAGCCGATTCTAACTGGGTGAGTCCCACTCAAGTAGTACCCAAAAGGTTTGGTATTACGACGGTCACCAATGACAAGAATGAGTTGATTCCTACTCGTATTCAAACAGGTTGGCAAGTATGTATTGACTACCGTCGACTGAATGTTGTGACGAGAAAAGACCATTTTCTTAGCCCCTTCTTAGACCAAGTGCTCGAACAAGTTGGTCATTCTTTCTATTGCTTCCTTGATGGCTATTCTGGCTACAATCAAATTAAAATAGCCAATGAAGAGCAAAAAAAAAAAAAAAAACTTTACCTGTCCATTAGGGACATTTGCTTACCAATGCATGCCCTTTGATTATATGATGAGCCAGGCACCTTCCAAAGGTGCATGGTGAACATTTTTAGTGATATGGTTGAGAAAATTATTTTGGTATTCATGGATGAATTTTTTTTGTATGGAGACACATTTTTGGAATGCCTTTAGAATCTTGATCAAGTCTTAGCTCGGTGTGAAAAGACAAATTTGGTTCTCAATTGGGAAAAGTACTATTTTATGGTTATAAAATGCATTGTCTTAGTCCATGTGGTATTTTTTAGAGGGATTGAAGTTGATAAATCAAAAGTTCAACTTATTGAAAAACTTCCCCCTCTAAAGATGGTAAAAGACAATCGATCCTTCCTAGGATATGCTAGTTTCTATCGAAGATTCATTCAGTCCTTTAGTTTGATTGCTCAACCCTTGTGCCATCTTTTATCTGCGGATGTGCCCTTTGAGTGAACATCCCAATGTCAAGAAGCATTCGACAAATTAAAGGCTTTTTTGATCTCCGTGCCTATAATGCAAATTTCCGATTGGTCTCTTCCATTTGAGCTAATGTGTGATGCTAGTGATTATATCATCGGGGTTGTTCTTAGGAAACGTAAAGAAAGTACATCTCATGTTGTTTATTATGTAAGTCGGATGCTTAATGATACCCAACTCAATTATACGACTACTGAAAAAGAATTGCTAGCAGTCATATTCGCCCTTATAAATTCCAGTCTTACTTGGTTGGTTCTCATGTCTCGATCTTCACGGATCATTCGTCTCTAAAATATCTCCTTACTAAGATGGACGCGATAGCTTGGTTGTTGAGGTGGATTTTGCTTTTGCAAGAATTAGATATTGAGATTAAAGATAAGAAAGGAGTTGAAAATGTGGTAGCAGATCATCTTTCGAGGCTTCATAGTCAACCCTCAAATGAAATAGATCTACTAATTAATGAACATTTCCCTGATGAATAACTCTTTCTTATCGAATCTACCTTATTTCTATGGTATGCTGATATAGCCAATTATTTGGCTATAGGAAAAAATCCTTAGTTTTGGAATGCACCAGACAAGAAGAAATTCTTGAGAATTGTTCAAAATTTTTATTGGGATTAGCTTGGTCTCTATAAGATTTTCCCGATCAAATCATTCGATAATGCATACCAGATGAAGAATTCCAAAGTGTCATGAAATTTTGCCACTTTGTCGCTTGCGAATGTCATTTCTCAGCGAAAATGACCATTGCCAAAATCTTACAATGCAAGTTATATTGGCCAAGAATGTTCAAAGATGTGTATGCTTTTTGCATTGCATGTGATTGTTGCCAATGATTAGGGAAATTGAACATGATGCCACTAAACCCAATCATAGTAATCGACATTTTCAATTGCTGGGGAATTGTTTTCATGGGGCCATTTCATAATTCTTTTAGCAATCTTTACATCCTTGTAGCGGTTGATTATGTTTCAAAGTAGGTCAAAGCTATCCCCACTCGTACCAACGATCACAAGGTTGTGATCAAGTTCATCAAAGAACATATTTTTCCTTGTTTTGGAATGCTTCGGGTTATTATCAGTGATGGTGATACTCATTTTTTGAACAA
Organism: Embelia ribes; assembly: GCA_001753735.1. Taxonomy (NCBI): domain Eukaryota; kingdom Viridiplantae; phylum Streptophyta; class Magnoliopsida; order Ericales; family Primulaceae; genus Embelia; species Embelia ribes. The sequence goes on from MKEJ01031534.1 coordinate 5,439, forward strand.
GCCCCTTTGGTCTTCTAATGAGAAAATATGGTGTAATTCAGAAAGTTGGTACCACTTGTCATCCGCAGACAAGTGGCCAAACTAAATTGGCAAATAGAGAAGTCAAGGGAATTCTTAATAAAACATTTAATCCAAACTGAAAAGATTGGTCTTTACAACTAACTGATGCGTTATGGGCATACCAGACTTCTTACAAGACTGTCTTAGGGATATCTCCCTACAGACTTGTCTATGGCAAAGCATATCATTTCCTAATTGAAATTAAGCATAAGGCCTATTGGGCAATTCACCAATGCAATGAGTCAATCACTGACGGTGGATTACACCGTAAGCTTCAGCTGTGTGAACTTGAAGAATTCTATAATGATGCATTTAAAAATGCTAAAATTGCCAAGTCTACAGTGAAACTCTTGCATGACAAGCGGGTTTCTTGCAAATCAGTCAAAGTTGGTGAAAAAATGCTTCTTTACAACTCCTGACTCAATTTATTCCTAGGCAAGCTTAAAACCAGATGGATTGGCTTGTATGTTGTTTATTGTTTTGGGACTTATATCATTCTTGATCCCTATAAGAATGTCCAATTCAAGGTGAATGGGAGCCCTGTTATGAAAATTTCAATGGTACTCGGGAAGAAATGGATCTTTCAGATCCATTCTACCCTTAGTAAGCTTTTCTGAGGAGATTCTATCTTATACATAGCGTGTATTTTTTGTTATTTCTTTTCCTGCTTTTTGTTGTCATTCATTTCATTTTCTGGTCTTGTTTGCCTTCTGACTCTGTTCCTAAGTTGAAACATAGGGAACTATATTCATTTTAAGTTGAGGGTATACATACCTATTCTATTATGAAAATTATAAAAAAATGCCAAAATTTTTCAAAATTTGGCCTTATTTTCTTGAGCTAAACATTAAAAATTCAAATTTTATATTTGGAATAGGTTGAAGTGTTTAGTTGATTCCAACACTTAGCCAAAATTTTGCAGTTTTTATCTTTCTGAGGTTCAAAAGATTGTTGTTTGAACGGTGAAAAATCTGGTATTTGAACGGTATGCCGTTCGAATGGTAACTTAGAAGTGTTCAAATGGCAGTTTCAGATTTAAAATAGTTACATCTGTTAAGAAATGCATGCAACTTTTTATTCTCCCTTTCTATATTTGCGAATTTCTGCGATTCTCTCCTTATCTCTGGTTCTCCATTTCTTCCTATTTTCAAACTCTCTCAAACCCTAAATCTTCTTCTCATTCTTCCTTCTAATGGTTCGAAATCGAGGTCCCAGAGAACAAACCCCGGCAGAAGATGCACTACCACCGTTGAACTATGGCTATACAGGTATTCATCGTACTCCCTCTATTCGTCATGATTTTGATCATTATTTGCAAGAGGATAGGAAGTACAACGAGTCTAGATTTGAAACCCCAAATCGCGTCATTCATTACGATCTTTTCTTTGCTAATAGAAAGGTGGCTTGTGAAAGGCGAATGAGTTTGGCTAATCTTTCCTCGAGTGCTAAGAATTGGGAGACCATTGTTGAGCATAATCATTGGGTACAAATTTTCTGTTATATTGGAATAGCTGCCAATGAAGTTGTACGCGAATTTTATTCAAATGCAAACATGCCATGAGGTGTTCCGGGAATTTATACATAGGTTTAGAGAGTTGGAATTCACTTGACAGCTGAGGATGTGACTTCATTTTTTGATCTCCCTCGAGTTTACATCCCATTTCCACAAGTTGCTTCTAAGATAGTGAATGTTGAGGTTCTTAAGCAAGGGTCGGACCTGAAATTGACTAATATGGGTCTGCTGAAATTAGAATATATGCCATTGGCTAAAGTGGTGAGTAAGAATCTCGTTCCTACTATTAAAGACTCTCATGTTAGCCAGTATGTACGGCATATTTTGTATGTTCTAAGCACAGAGACCCCATTCGATATTCCCTCTCGGACCATACAGTCGATAGTTGATTTTCTGGTATCTAATAGTCAGCAGGTTAGTCTTTCCTTTAGTGGTTTTATTACTCAGTATCTTCAAAGTAAGGGAGTTGATGCAGATAATGTTGATGATCTTACATATGAGTTGCCAGGAGACCAGATTACTAAGGAGAGTATGGCTAGGTCACTGGAGCATAGGCCTGAGCAACCTACTACTACATCTCGGGGTATGAGGAAGAGGGCTAGGACTGTAGGTTAGATACAGGCACAAGTTGAGGATGAGGTTGAGGTTGGAGGCAATACCAGGACAGATAGTGAGTTGTATGGTATAGTTAGGGAGTTAGCTCACAAGGTTGAGGATTTGTCTATCGCTTTCACTTAGGAAAGAGATGAGAAATAAGTATTCTGAACTAACCAGTGTGAGTTCCAGCGTCTGATGCATGGATATATTGCTAGGAGCGACTCCGACTACTATTGTGATTTTCAGGTCGGTCCACCTCAGGAGTGACTAGATTACGAGAGAAGTGAATAGAGTTTAGGCTAGTAGTTATCATTGTCGATATTTTAATGTAGCCTAAAACTCATTTTATGTATTTCTTTTCATTATTTTGTAGGTTTATTACAAGTATTTCTTCTTTTATTTCAAACTCTAGTTTATTTAGGATTTTAATATTGTAAGTCATTACGCTTTTATCAGTTATATATTATGAATGCCTTTGTATGTTTGTTTTATATTATTGTATTTATTGTTTATTTCATTTATCTTTTGAATAATGTTGTTATATTGTGATCATAGTTTTGCGCAGAATAATGATTTACAAGTTATATTCAATATTGCACCTCGTTATCAGGTGCTTTGTACATTCGCACAATTGGTATGATCATTCTTTTCCTTTTCATTTCTGTTATTTATTTGTCATCACTATTACTATATTCATTTGCACGTGCATTATATTAAATAGTGATTTTAATAAATAAATAAATAACTAAATATGTAAAAATATATAATAATAATAATAATAACAACAACAATCATAAAAATAAGGCGTGCTATGAGCACCTTGACAATTCTTTCATAGAAGATTAATTTCTTCATGAACTGACGAGAAAAAATTCGATTATGCCACTCACTTTGACAGGGAACCGGAGGTGATGCAGGAGCATTTCAGAAGAAATATAATCTTTGGATACGATCAACTAGTCAATATCTTGAAAACCAAAGCACAAGTACTTTAGTCAAATTCGGTATGGTAGTCAAATACTTAATGATTAGTCTTCGAATCCTAAGAGTCAGTCTAGGAAGTTTAAAGCAAAATTCTAGAATTCTTTTTGTACCTCTATATCAACTCGGCTAGACCCTACTGTGAAGCAGATTATTTTATGATCAACTAAAATATATATTCAGATCCTGGACTATAAATTGTTTGTGCAGAATTGGTTCTTTTCATTTCTACATCATTTGGTATCAGAGCCAAACAGAGGACTTGACCATGTATAGACATGGCAAAGGTCAACATGGAAGAGGCTTTGCTCTCCAACAAAAGGAGATGGCCGAATTGAAATGTGTGATGGAAGATATGTCTCAAGCTATTTTAGAGCTTAAGCCGGAAGAAATATGGCCTAAACTTAAGGATATGTCTTGTGCAATTCAAGAACTTTAGTGGCAAGAAATGAGATGTACAATGTGGGATATGCCTTGGGCCATTCAAGAACTTTGGAAGGAAAAAATTGGAACTCTTATGGAGATTCCAAAAAGAAAATGCAACTCTTCGGATATACCAAAAGGTAGTCTAGAAGATGAAGATACTATTTTCAGTTCATGAAGACTTTGATAGACACTTTCTTGATGCCAATTCATATTCTCATGAACCATTAGTAGATTGGGAAACCCCACCAGTTTATGAAGAATACACACAAGGCGGTGTTTTAAATGTCAAGGACAAGCAACAACTACTTGAGCTTTGTGAAGAGTTGAATGAAGCATCATCCACAAATTTTCAGTAAGCCTTTGATCAATGTTATAGAACTACGAAGTTAAATTTATAGAGCCCAAGCCCTCTGAAATGGTCCCAATAAAGCCCATATACAATTACAAAAATTCATTCCTGTTGCCAAGTCCAGAACAATGCAAGTTTACGCAACCAATTAGCTTTATGCTTTGTTTAAGTGGAGATAAAAATTGTAGACCTTCGCCATTACCAGGAAAAGCACACCAAACCATATTTCATTTGTTTGCCTTACCCATGGTGAATTTGTTATCAAATACTAGAAGAGATGCTTGGAATTGGTTGTCAAAAATGATCTTCAAATTTAAGAAAAGGGTGAAGAAGAGACATCTAACTCAAGTATGAATTTTGTGCTATATGGGAAGATTGATGCAGGCGCATTTCAGAATAACTATAATTTTTTGATATGATCAACTAGTCAATATATTGAAAACCAAAGCACAAGTATTTTAGTCAACTTCAGTAATCTAGGTAGTCAAATGCTTAATTATTAGTTTTGGAATTCTCAGAGTCAATCTAGGAAGTTTAAAGCAAGTCCAGAATTCTCTTTGTACCTCTATATCAACCCGGCCAGACCCTATTGTGAAGCAGCTTATTTTGTGATCAATTAAAATATATTTCCAGATCCTGGACTATAAATTGTTTGTGCAGAATTGTTCTTTACATTTCTGCATCATTAGGAAAGAATACAATGAAACAACACTTCTCAAATCTAGGGTAACCAGACTTTTGGTCTATTCTTTTACAACCATAACTAGGATTGCCAAAGAAGTTTATTCAGAACCAGCTTCAAATTGGATGGTGTAGGACTAAAAAGAAAGCAAGAACCCTGAAGCCACGTTGCCATCCAAAACCATAAGCCAGCTTATAAAGACAGCAACTCAAGCAAAAGAAAAGCTTAAGTCAACCAAAAAGTTAGCCAAACTTGAAAATGGACAAACAGGCACTAAAACAACCACAAATACGTCATACTATGATAGGCATAATTGTAGCAAAAATAAGTCTATTAAAAGCAATAGAACAATAACTACTCATCAAAAATAATAATAAACAATATACTGCCGTAGACCAGCCTGATCACAACCAAAGAAAAATGACAAAAATAACGCTTCTATTAAACTTGAAGTTTGAATTTGGGAATAACTGGGGTTTGATTTCAGATTAAAATTTTGCAGATGATGTTTTTTGACCACACATGCATCAACACTGTAAGCTCTGATAGATCAGTAGGTTCTTTGTTTTGGTCTTGGACAAAGACCAGGTCCAGAACTGGTGGTTAATATATGAGCGTTCGATATAAAGATAGGTTTCATCATATCAGTTTGGTTATCGTCCTAATAATAGGCGAATATAAAACTACTGAGACTACATGAACACAGACATAAAAGGAAGACAACAAAAGAAGTTAGATCCTATGATCCATATAATGTTACCACAAGGTATCCGTCTTATTTAAAACATCAATCAGGGGCTCCAATATCGCTTACACCCAAGTCAATGCACTCCAAAGTCTCCACTTAATTCAAATAAGATTGAGAAAACCCCTCCAATATAATCACATAATGATCATCAGAATTAAAGACAAAATGAGATAAGGATTCCCGTCACCCGTCGCCCTAAAAGAACAAACTACCTGAAATCCTTAACATTACCAATGAACACAAATCATAGAAGCATACCTACCACTTCCAGGAGACAAAACTCTGAAAAGCTCATAATAGCCATGGAAGGTTAACCAACTAAATGTCTGCATGTCAAGTAAAAAATACACCAAATAGAAATGTGGAGTTCTTTTTAACAGCGTTGTATTAAGTTTTTTCCCATAGGAAGCGCCCGAAAAATCTAAATACAAGTGTAAAAGGACACTCAGTTCATAATATCAGTTTTACTCATAAGACAGGAGTACTTCACAAAGAGGAAATTTCCTATGTACTCGGGTTAAAAAAATAAAGTGAGACCAACAAAAAAACTCGCACCAAAACCTGCGTCAATCTACAGATTAATTAACCATAATGATTGAAAAACTCGAGAGTAGGGAAGGAATTTCTTTCTCCTTACAATGAGTAAGGAGGAAGAAATATACATTGTCTCTCTGTTCATTTCATGCATGCTTTCTATATAGAATAGACTGCAAGAAAATTAAACAACGGAGGGAAAGATAAATCAAAAGAAAAAAAAAGGATAATGCCCCAGATAGGCGTTGCTTCATATGACAACCATGCAGAAACACCAGAGTCCAGAATTTTAATGGTATGAAACACCAATAATGAATTTTCCCTAGACAGACAGATGAGAAAGATGGAAGTAATAGGCATGGCAAGGATAATCATGTCTATCCAAGACATAATGCGTCATGATTAGTGCAAGTGAATGGATCATAAAGGCATTGTAACTCATGCTTCTTCATTGTTGATCCCCCTAACATACTTGCCATGATATAATTCTTCCAAAAAAATGAATACCTGCATAAATAAGGGCATATTAAGACCCAGTTTGATTGGAATTGCTTTTTTATACCCACTTCTGCTTTATTTCCTTGAAAACTGCAGCTTGCTTTAATAATCACCCTATGCTTTCGAACAGAGCTTTTAGAATTAATCCAAGGGCTGTCTTTTGAAAGCCGGTTCTGCATTTTCCTATCATTGACTACAAGGTAACCTTAAAATCACTTGTTACATTCCCAATACATGTTAAATTTTGTCTTTTTGGAATAGAAGAATCATTTCACCAAACACGACACTGTTTCTCAAAGCAATTTTTAAAATTTATGTACAAAACACTTGGATTACACTCATATTTACAATACCAGTACTACGAAACTAATCTAAAATTGACGATTCTCCATTTAGACAGTCAAGATTGTTTCCACATTTGAAAGGCAGATGAATTTCACTTAGATAATTAGACGAATCAGCATAAGAGGTGAAGGGAATGAGATACTTATCAAAGAAAAAACAAAGGCAGAAAGTATGAAGTTTAGTCAACAAGCAAAAGACTAGTGCTAGACAGACATAAAACCCAAAACATATTTCATGCTAATGATTTGACTTCCAACTTTGGCAGAACAATGTAAAAGAGTGATCCAGTGCCAGTTCAAATACTGCAAGGGCTCGTTTATTTGTGGATTAAAAGGAAACCAGCTTGATGGTGGTTCATTCAAACACTCAGTACTCCGAAATTACATTGAACTGTCATTTAATCAACAGGATTATAATAAAGAATTCTTGTGAAGGTGTCAATGCAAGGAACTTCCGGCTATTTCCTTTCTTTAATTTAAAGATAAATGCCCCTAAACTTAGTGATTAAACATTCAAAGTATTGGTAATACTTATCCCAAGTTAGTATTTTTTAACATATTAATGTCACCAAATCATAAATATTTTCATTCAAAGAAAAACATGAAGGTGAAAAACAGGAACTTTTATTTCCAAACTGCAACCAGTAACAAAGTAATGAGGTTCAGTGAATCAAAATATATTTCAGCCCCACTTTTTCCTTTATTCATAGCATCTTCCTCAAATTCACCTCATCCACTTGAAAAGGTAAATACTTTCATAATCAAAGAATGACAACATACATGGGTTTCATTTCTTTACATGATATCGATTTAAAAAAACTGTTCTTCCACAATTTTCACTCAGAATTTCACCAATAGACAGTTATCAGTAACTCTTCATAAGATACTTCCACGTGTTCATTACCCTCATCGTCTCAGCAACTCCTTTGTTGCCTCACCCATGGTCACCATCATCACCATCACTGGCAGTGGTGGTCATTAGGTAGTCCACTTAAAGCGAAAACTGAAGAACAGAGAAAGAGATGAGAGAGCCATCATAGAGGATGAGATGAGGGACCCATGAGTGGGAGGCCAGGGGGATATAAATTCCAAGGAACCTGTTTGATCATTTCTTTATAAGGCAATTTTCAGGTTTCAATATATTTGGTAAAGACTATTAACACTACCTTTTGATAGGTTTTTCCTGTTACGATCTTTGGGTAAGAAGAGAAAAGTTAATAATTGAAACCACGGAAAAAAAACAAAATGAATTTCTCTGAATGCAAATAGGAGCAGATATGCTGGCAAGCTATAAAATCTGGTACCATTCAACATTAAAGTTGCACGTGAATATTTCATCGGCCCGCACCTCTACTTTTGTGTTCTAGGGTTTTCCAATCTTAGGGTCAAAACACACACCTTGATGCATTTCAGATTTGGCATTAATGCCGAGTTTACTAGCTAGTTATGTCTAATCAAAAAACAGATGCACAACCAATCAAAGAAACAAAGACTAACTGTTAGCAGACCTGTTGGCTGATAGGTGCCCCACCATAAGCAACAACCACCTTGACACCAGTTTGATAAGCAAACTTCCTAGCTTCATCGTGAATCTGCATACATAATCACATTGTCAGACAAAATACAGGATATTATCATATAGGCATATCTGGCAATACATATAGTCAATTCTCCTAACACCACCTGCACAGAGAGCTCTCTGGTCGGAGAAAGAATGAGTGCGAGCGGGAAAGCTACTCGTCCACGTGATCGTCTCTGTGCAAACTGGGAATTCATGATTCCGCTGATAATCGGGAAGCAGAAAGCAGCAGTCTTTCCTGACCCAGTCTGGGCACAAGCCATCAAATCCCGACCCGCCAGAGAAATCGGAATGGCATACCGTTGAACAGGTGTTGGCTTCACATACTTGCACCTCCTAATGTTCTGATTAAGCGCCTCACCCAAATCAATCTCCCCAAAAGTATTCACAGGCGGAGGCACATTATCCCCACTCGTCTCAACCGGGATATCTTCATACGCATCAAAGTTAATCCCAGTGTTCTCCTGTTCACCAAAAGAAGTTTCTTCAGTGTTGCTGTCATCATTTTCAAATGGGTTAATCTCACGGTCCCAACTACCACCCCTGCTGTTGCGACCACTTCCTCGACCACCACCACTGCCATACCCAGGCTGACTAAAGTTATTCCTAGGAGCACCCCAACGGCTGCCACCTACTGGAGCACCAAACCCTGATCGATCACCAAAAGCTGGACCACTAGGTGGAACTGAAGCGTCTGATACGGGGGGGTGGTTACGCAGATGTGGTGGCACATAAGTTGATCGCGAAGAACCTGAATTTCCACTGTTGTTCGCAGAATCTCCCGCAGCGTTGTCAGCTGCGGCAACTGAATCAGCCCATGAAGTCCGCATAATCAAACAAATTCCCCCTTTTCTTCTTCCAAAACCGTCACTCGACTTACAACTCAAACTCAATTTTCGCTAATTCAATACCACACCTGTCGGAGTAACAAACCCTATTAGATTCCTATTTATCTTTTTCACCATCAAATACAATAATCCCAAATTAGCTTTCTTAAGGCACCAAATATACTCAGAAAAATAAGCAAAATGGGAGCTTTACCTAATTTAACATAAAACCAGTCGGGATAATGAAACCCAGTAGAACCCTATTAGATTCTTGTTATCTTTTTCACCATCAAATACGACTAATCCCAAATTAGCTATCCCAGGGCGCCAAATATACTCGGAAACATAAGAAAATTGGGACTTTACATAATTTAAGACAATACCAATCGGAATAATGAATCCCATTAGAAACCTATTCAATTCCTGTTAAACTTTTTCATCATCAAAGACAATAATCCCAAATTAGCTTTCCTAGAGCACCAAATGCACTCAGAAACATAAAAAATGTGAGCTTTTAGCTAATTTAAGATGATAGCCGTTGCAATACCAAAACCCTAATTGAACCCCCATTAGATTCCTGTCAACTTTTTCACCATCGAATACAATAATCCCATATTAGCTTTCCTTGGGCACGAAACATACTCAGTAATAAGAAGAAAATGGGACTTTTAGCTAATTTAAGACAGTAGTTCACATCACATTATCGAAACCCTATTAGAACCCCATTAGATTCCAGTAACTTTTTCACAATTAAAAATAAGTCCCAAATTAGCTTTCCTAGGGCATAAATAATACTAAGAAACAGAAGAAAATGGGACTTTTAGCTACTTTAATATAATACCAGTCAGAATAACAAACCCCATCAGAAACCTATTAGATTCCTGTTGGATTTTTTCATCATCAAACACAATAATCCCAAATTAGCTTTCCTATGCCACAAAATAAACTCAAAAAGAGGACGGAAAAAAAAAAATGCGACTTTTTAGCTAATTTAAGATGATATCTGTCGCATAAAAGAAACCCTTCTAGAACCCTGTTAAATTCCTGTCAAATATTTCACCATTAAATACAATCATCCCAAATTAGCTTACCTAGGGTAACAAATATACCCAGAAACAGAAGAAAAGGGGGAATTTCATGAAGTTGCCATGGGTATATGGCGGACTCAACGGGGCAGGTAAGTAATTTTTATAAATTACATTTATAAAATTCAAAATTTTTTGAAGAAACCAACTAACCAGCCCCTTTGCAAAAAAACAAAAAATAAATAAATTAAAAATAAATAAACAATTTACCCGCTCCCAACCTAAAAATCATAGGTCCGCCACTACATACATAACAAATAAGGCATGAAACAAAAAGCATAAACATTTACAAGTTGTAATAAACTCTATCAAACGAAAAAACAAAAACAAGATAACAAATCAAATGGGTAGCGGCAAATCGAAGGTACCAATAGTAGAAACGAGAGATAAAGATCTACCTGGAAGATAGAGACGCCGAAACCCTAATTTGCAGATAGAGCGTGATCGGAGGCGATAAAATAGAAATTATTTTCTGTATCTGAAATAGAAATATCTTAGAGCTATGTGTATCTTTTGTTTTACAAAACGTGGGTGTGAGATGAAAATATCTTCCCTTTTGCTTTTTTTTTTTTTTTTACCCTTTTTTGCAGAAAATGGTCCGTACGAATATAGTGCGGCTGGCGTTATCCTTATTTAACTATGGAGCTAATTTCCCTCCATTCCCTGTCTTATTGTGGGGAAAAAAATTTCCCAAATGAGCGTCATTCTAGAATTTCAATAAAAAAAATTCATTTTTTTTCCAATTATATCTTTATAATAATAGACTATTAATCATTTATTTGACAAAATTTATTAATCACTATATACTCCCAACGTATTTGATTTTTCCAATGAACAGAATTAATGACTTTTAGTTTATAAATATAGTTTGAAAAAACTTTCACATATGAAGCCATAACTTATTAATCTATACGGAAGAAAATTGAGGACGAAGACAAGAGAATGAAGCAAAAAGAAAAAAAAAATAGAGGAAGAAAAACATTCCATGGCTTTGCAAACAAAGAGAGAGCCCCGTTGGAAGTTTTTGGGAAAAAAAAAAAAAGAACTTCAACAAATAGTGAGAAAGAAGTTGAAAATTCAAATTTTATTAATAGTATTGTCCATGTCACTTTCCTGAAAGAAAATTCACAGTTTTATTTATGGTTTGTCATGTTGCCTTTTTGTTTACTGTTAAACATTTGTCTTGTGTCTTGATAGTAATAAGAAGGTCACATTTTCTAGAAAATGAAAATTTTAATGCCACCAATTTAATCATCCCCTTTTCCAGTTTCACATCCTCACTTTTTTGCAGCAGCATTTCATAAAATGCTCTACGTTCATCATTTGATAAGTTTTTGCTATTCTTTGTCCACATATTTGTAGGTGAATGTTGCATATTTTTGTTATTATAATCATCTGAATAATTGTATAAACTCAAAGAATGAGATTAATGTCATTTAAAAAAAAACATATGGATTGGTTCAAACTCAATGAACATCATATGAGGGTTTTTTTTTTTTATTGAAAAAAAAGATATAGTACATGAAGTCCAGTTTGATCCTTGAGATTGAAATACTGCCTCCATTGGTGTGTCATCTTCTATATAGCTCAACATTCAAATCAAACTGTACACGATGATTCGGCACAAATACTTTAAGTGGTAGAGAAGTTTGATTAGAATTAAAGCAAAAAACGGAATCATCTAGAGCAACATTAAAATCTGGCAACTCCTGTTGTGCATCACTGTTATTGATTAAAGAATGTACTTCTACTAAATCTATGTTTTGATGTAGCCATGTTTGTTGATTTTTTTTCAAAGTCCATTATTTGATTTTATATTTGGATAGATTAACTTTTGGTGAGAAATATTCAAACAGTTTATTAGTGTGGAATTTCACTTTGGCGGAATATTCATCCTGAAAATATTGACTTGAATTTTTTGGTGGGAATCATTTTGCCTTGGTTGTCTTTTAAGCTTGAAAATGCACCAAGAAAGTTTTTTGGAGAATTACTTTTGGCTTGATCTTCCCGTAGAAGTATTGGAATGATGATAATTACTCAAACAAATTAATTTTAATTATGGTGTCAAAGAAATTCTATAACAAAAGGAATAAGGATGCAAATATATTTTGGTACTATATTTAATACATTTCGTAATCCCCGTGAAAACCTTATCAAGGACGCATAAAAAGGAACGGAGGGAGTATATATTATTCCCTCCGTCAAAATAATTGCCACAATTTTTTAAGTTATCCAAAATTAATTGATCATTACAAATTTGATAATTGCCAATTATTATTTCTTTGTTATTTATTAGGAGATAGAATTAGACAAAAATCTATAATATAGATTTGCCATTTACAGTTTATTTTAAATTAAAATTTTAATTGTTAAATTACCTAAAATTATGTGTATGGTCAAACTATTCAATTAATTGATGGATGAATGGAGTGCTAATGCATACTAAAAAGATTACTAATAAGCAATAAATCAACAAGTGGTGTTTAAATAGTGGTCAACAGATCTTAAAGTATCAGTATATAATGTTTAATATATTGATTATTAACGTTTGTCTTAATACTCATAAATATACTTATTCATAACAAGTTAATGCGATGTCTTATATTATTCATTATTTTATGTGTATTAAAGCAATATATATAGAGAACCCCCACCTTCGTGTCGTGAGGGAAGCAATCTATTGATTTATACGATGATGTAAAAACTATAAGTGTAGTATTCATATAATAAATAACAATCCCTCTATCTCTAAAAGATAGTTTGGTTGTTTTTTTGTCCGCCCCAAAGTATAAGTAATTTCTCTTTACAAAAAGGGTTTAAAAGAATATCGGACTAATATGCCCTTACACAACATCCTATTTATAGAATCTCGAGAGAATTTATCCTACTTCATGAAGGTGTTTTATGAAATTATTTGTAAAAATAATTTTTCTCTCCGTATTAAATGAATTAAAAGCCAAAGTAGTCCTATCTTTTAAGAACAGAAAGAGTATGAACATAGGCACATGGGAATAGTATGACATTGTAAACTTAGCCATAATCAAGTGACAAAGCAACACGCCTTATCAAGCCGATGGGGAGAGAAATGACAAGCACTTGTGCCGTAGTCATGTGAATATGGGCGTCGAGATGTAAGTATCCGCTAATTGGTCTTTAGAGAAATAAACTGCACCTATAAGTATAACGTCCCAGAAATTCCGTGTAAATTTTTCGCAATTATAATAATATTATAGAAACATATAATGTTATTATTGCATTATGGTAGATGGAAGTATATGAAGTGTTGTAGAACATGGTATGAAGTATATACGAGGTATAGAAGTACTACCGAAGGAAGAATATGAAGTTATTATATGATGGTAGAAGTATCGAAGTAAGAAGAATACCCCATTAATTTGGAACGTAGCAAGAAGTTGAAGTTTAGTATTGTTTTGATATTAAAATGAGGTATCGAGACCTTCCGAAAATTTGTACGAAGGTGGAATTATTTTATTATGACCTTAGGATATGTATTTTAAGTGCCTAATATGAGTGGAATGAAGTTTGAAGTCGAATGGTGAAGTTTGGAGTCGATTAGAGCATTTTTATTAGTTTTGGACTAAGCTTTAACAGTCTTGAGTCATCGTTTGAATGGTGTTTGAAGCCGTTTAAATGGAAAAGCCATTCGAACGGCATGGTTGGAGATAGACCTTAAGCGTTACCACGAAACCCTAGACATTTAGGAGCTCATTTGATCTAGCTCCTGAAACCTAATCTCAAATTTAAGGACAGATTCTCGCTCCTCTTGATATAAAGCTCATTTCGAGGTAAGTCACGAACCCTCTCTTATTCGTTTACCATACTTAGGTTTCCGTACCTAGTTAGTACATAAGATTAAAGTTGATTATCTTCCTCTTTATGATATGTAGATTAAACCAAATAGGGAATAAGAAGAAGATTTAGGGCTTTTTGCTCAGGAAGTCTCGATGCGGCTTCTAACGCATTTTAAGGTACGGGCAGAAACGAACATCATAATAAGTTTGAACGTATTTGCGTAGGTTGATTTCTATGTTTGTATTTTAAGTACAAGAAGTATAATTCCTTTATGTATGAATATATTTGGAAGATATACGTGAATATACAAAGGATACTAGTACTCGAGGACGTATGTGTATTTAAAAGGAAGGTCACGTTATGTCAGGACATCTATGTATGATGTTATATAGTATAGAAGTGTATAAGTACGCATAACAATGTAAGAGAAAGAATGTGTATGGGGAAGGAAGGTCACGTTATGTTGTGACATATATGTATGATGTTATGTAATATAGACGCGTATGAAGTGTAGCATTAAGTATGAAATATATTATGAAATATGAACTATAGTATGACATATGAAATATATTATAAAGTATGAAGTGTAGTATGAAGTATGAAGCATATTATGAAGTATGAAGTATAATATGAATTATGAAGTATATAAAGTATGGTATGAAGTAAAATGGAGACGAATGAGTTAGTTGCTTGAAATAAATGTATGAAGTATGAAGTATGAATTACGAAATAAATAAGAGATGTATGATTTATAGCTTGAAGTTGATATTATGAAGCGTGAAGTATGAATTGAAGTAGCGTTAGTCATACGAGTTGACATTGAATTCATCGAAGTGGCATATGCATCACAAATGATATTTTATCATGCATGGAGTTAAATTAGATTTATTTGATTTATTCGAAGTTTAAAAATGAAAGCTTCAAAAGAAGTAAAAAGGAAGAAAATGAAGTATGTGTGAAGGAACGACCAATTTTATTAGTGAAGAAGAAACTTCATGAAGTTTTTAGAAGAAAGTAAAGAGAGGGCTCAGTACCTTACGGTAAAAGTTAGAAAACCAAATTCCCATAAACGTTCTACGAAGAGAATGATTTATGGAAGGTTCACGAAGGAAACTCATTTTGAAGAAAAGAAGTCGAAGTCATATGCATTGCATTCATACTATATTCATAAGCATTCATATACATTCATAGGCCTTTATATTGCATTTTATAAGCATTCATTCTACAATTATAAGCATTCATACTATATTCATAAGAAGGGGAAACATATATGTTACGTTATCATTATGTCGTAGCATAACCATGGTTTACGCTATCGTTATGTCGTGGCATAATTTATGATTTCATTATCGTTATGTCGTGGCGA
>MKEJ01031542.1:0-14648 GCA_001753735.1 Embelia ribes
TCTATCTATCTATCTATCTCTATATATATATAGTATGTTGTTGAAATTTCTTACAATTGCTTTAGGGTTTTTAAATATCCACTTTTCATAAATGAATTAATGGGGAAATTACATTGTAGGACATATATGTATTAGGATTTTCTAAATTTTTATTTTTCTTGATGAATTAGCATTGCAAGATTTGGGTATGTATCTAGTGTTATATGCAGTCAATTACATATTGCAGATACAAGATTAACGGCATTAGGTTCTTTTAAGGTCCAGTTTGATTGAATGACTTGATGGGGAAAGTTTTGGGAGATACAAGGAATGCAGTATTAGGGTATACTAAATTTTGTGCATATATGTTGTAGATACAAGTATACTAGGGTTTTTTAAATATCTAGCTTTTGTAGAGAATTAATATGGCAAGATTTGGGCATGTCTCTCCATAATTACAGTTTCTATATGTATCTATGTGTTCAATTATATTTTTTGGGCATATATGTTATAGATACAAGGCGTATAGTATTAGGTTTTCAGATTTTCAGTGTTCTTTTTGAGTTTATACTGCAAGATTTGGGTACATATCTAGTGTTATATGCAATCAGTTACATGTTGCCGATAGAAAATATGCCGTCTTAGGTTTTCTTAAGGCTCATTTTTAATGAATGAATTGATAGGGTAAGATTTGGGCTTTGATCAATGGAGGATCCATTGAGGAGAGAGAGACATGAAGCAAAATTGGCTTCAAGGAGAGCCGAAGAAGCAGGTTCTTATTCCAACTTATTGTCCTCTTTCTGTTTACTTGATTCTATTTTCTGTTATGTTAAAATGAGGACATGTAATCTTGATCTTTTTTACCCTTCTAGCTGACTTGTTTCCGAGTAAGCACATTGGGTTTATTTATTTCTGATATTTCAGTTGTTGTTTAGCCCTTGAGAAATATGAGTGGAAATGCGGAATTGAAATGATAAATCTTGATGCTTATGCTCGAGTTCTTTTTAATCTTTGATATTGATGCTTATTGGCAACAGTCTCAGTTGTGTAACTTAAATTATTATTATTTTGGTAATAAATTTTCAGCATGGAGGAGATTCCAAGCTATGGAATTTCTCGATTGTTTAGTTGGGCCCCTCGGTATATCAAGTCAACCAACAGAAAAAGAGTTCTTATATTGCTTGAGAAATGGCTTGATCCTGTGCAATGCCATCAACAAGATCAAACCAGGATCAGTCCCTAAGGTACTTCATAATTGCTCTTGCTTTAGATCTCAACCTTTATACTCGTGCATGTATTCCTTATCGCCCGTAAGGATGTACTTTGAGAAAATTAGGGGAACCTTCAGCTAAGTTCTTGTATCACAAACCTGTAAGGCTGTACTTTGAAAAAATTAGGGGACCCCTCAGCTAAGTACTTGTATCGCAGTTCAATAAATCTCCAGGTAAGTACTTGTATCGCAGTTAAATAAATCTCTAGCTGTCTTAGTAAGTTGTTACCAAATATTAGAACTAAATTTTGTTTGGTGGTCTTAATTTAAACTAGTCTTAACAACACGGGTGCGTATTTAATTTGCCACTCGTAAGCCCGTAATTTGATTTATATGTAAACGTCCGTGTATTGAAGTTGCATTTAATGTCTCCAGTTTTATTGTTTTAGAATTAGATTTTATTTGATGGTCCGATCCAAACGCACAGGTTGTTGAAATCCAGACACCATTAACTGACACCACGTGGGATTCTCAACCACTGCCTGCCTATCAATACTTTGAAAACGTGCGGAACTTTTTAGTGGCAGTTGAAGAGTTGAAGCTACCAGCATTCGAAGCATGCAATCTTGAAAGAGTAAGTATAGTACATCATTCATGTTATTTGTTGTATGCATATTATATAAGTAATTTTTATAATGGCATTCTTTATGATGTGAGTAGGATAATGTGGAAGTTGGATCATCAGCAAAGGTGGTTGATTGCATTCTATCGCTTAAAGCATACAATGAGTGGAAGCAAATTAGTGGAGGCAATGGGCCATTTAAGCCCCCAAGGTCTCCTTTGGTTTTGCATTCTAGTAATAGAATTCAATCGCAAGCTTCAGGGGTAATTCAGTCAGATCCTAGCAGGAGATTGAACATGTCAAAATCCTGCGATAACCAACCACATACCGAGACAGATACTCAGAAACTTGAAGGTTGTTCCATATTCTTGTTCATATGTGTATATCTTCATCATAGCAATAGATGTTATTATAAATAGAAACCTCATTTTTACAGTTTCATATGCAGATTTGATTGCGAAGGCTATTTGTGATTTAATGGTTGACTCGAAAGAAAATATAGATGACAAAGTTCTAGCTACCTTTCGTAATGGCTCTCGGGTGAATGCCAATGCTTTAGACATACATTGTGCTTGATCTATATAAGCATTGAAGTGGCTGGAGTTAAACTCTATATTTTGCAGGACCCAGCAAAGTTACTCAGTTGGATAATGTCAATTTGTAAAGATGACCAACTCCAAGCCAATTTTCCTGAGGTATATAGTTATTACCATTTTCGTAACCTTGTATTGTAAATCATGTGGTTCATAGTGTCTTTCATTAGCCTAATATTTGTACCCTCATGTCCAATTATGGTTGAAATCTATCTTTAAGGACATTCTTGGTGGAAATTTCTCATCTGCTTCATTAGCAACAACACCTATTTCTGCAACAAATACTAAGGTAATTTACTTATATTTTATGCAATCAAGTATGATACTTATTGAGGGGGTTATAGTTTATGTTCCTTTATTATCCGACTTAAAGCCTTGAATGCTTTTCGAATCATCCTTAACTTTGTTTTTGTACAATCAGTTCTGTTTCTTAAATGAACTAAAGACAGAATATTAAAAGCTAAATGATCTCAAAAGAAACAATAATTGGATATCATATGGTTTGAAATTTTGAAGAACTTTAAGAAAGTACATATACCACTTTGGCTAGATTTATAGATAGAAACATGATGATCTTTTATTTTATCTAACGAACTTTCTCATCATTTGTTAATAATAGCAGACGTTCAATATCTTTGGGTAATACAGAATGAGCTTTAAATGTCAGGAGACAGAAAAAAAAACAAGTAGTAAATTATTCGAAGATGGAAAGTCACAAACTCTTTCCTGCTGTTTCAAACGCTCTCAGACGCTTGACATAAAAACTTTACTTTCTTAACAGTGTTGCAGAACTTGCTTGAACAAGGGTAATTGCCACCACTGGAATATATTTGAAGTGCAAGAGAAAGAACTCTCAGTAAGCTTTCTTTGCCCATCTGCTTTTTGATGATGTTATTTACTATTTTGCCTAAACTGTTCAGATGCTTTGCACGGAATTATTTTACAGAATCTCAAGGAATTGTTGTCAGCGACGAAGCAGGAATTTGAAGTCTTGCAAACTCAGCTGCAAAGCGACTTCAAACAAATAGGCAAGTTATTGAGGAAAAATCTAGTCATAGTTCTGGAAAGTTTTCATTAAAAATAAAGAAACAAATACTAGGTATGCATATTTACATTTCTTTCTAGGATTACTAAGGATTATGTGACATAGTTGAATATAAATTCTGTCACTTCAGGAAACCACGTACAGGAGCAATCATCCGCTGCACTTGGTTATTACAAAGTTGTGAAAGAGAACAGGAACCTATACAACATGGTTCAAGATTTAAAAGGTTCGATATTATCCGAATACGGCTTTTCAATGCGGATTGTTTCTTTCTTCATTTAAAAGTTTGTTTTTACGCCATATCTGGGAACTTTGTTTTAGGAAATATTCGAGTGTACTGCAGAATAAGACCAACATTTAGTGGTGATGCGAAAAACGTGGTGGATTTTATCGGCAAAGATGGTTCTTTAGTTATTTCGGACCCATTAAGGACACAAAAAGATGGAAGGAAAACATTTCAGTTTAATCGTGTTTTTGGACCAACTGCTACTCAAGGTAAGAAATAGTCAACTACTATTTTCCATTTCCTGAGCTCTATTACTTACATAAAAGTAAAATTTGTGCAGACGAGGTATTTGAGGATACTCAACCATTAATTAGGTCAGTCATGGATGGCTACAATGTCTGCATATTTGCTTATGGTCAAACTGGATCTGGCAAAACATATACCATGGTAAGATCCTGTTCTGTACTTTTATCGTCTGATAGGATTTTGGCTATTCGATCTGTTGTGACAATTCCCCAAATGATTTAACCTTGTTCCTTACTAGTGCGGTCCTCCAGGTGGATTGGAAAGGAAGATGGGTATTAATTACTATGCTCTTGATGATCTTTTCGAACTGTCTAAAACAAGAAAAGACATCGTAAAGTACGAAATCCATGTTCAGATGGTCGAAATATACAACGAGCAAGTGCGGGATCTCCTTGCAGAAGACTCTTCTTCCACAAAGTATCCTTTTTATGTTATTTTGTCTTGTGTCCTTGTTCTGAATAGTAATACAAAATTTAACTAATTGGAAGATAGAATTTGAAACAAGAAACTTGTTTTTTTCCGCTTCAATTTTTAGTTTTTCCAAAAGCTTTGCATCCTTGACATTTTTCAACAGGTTAGAAATCAGGAGTTGCGCTGGTGAGAATGGTCTCAGCCTCCCCGATGCTGTGATGCATGGAGTACAATCCACTGACGACGTTCTCAACCTGATGAAAATAGGAGAGACCAACCGAGCTGTCAGCTCCACTGCCATGAACAACAGCAGTAGTCGCTCTCACAGGTAAGACCTTGGATGCTTAAACCACAATAGATTTTTCATTTTTGCAAATCAGGAAATTGAACAGTTAATGGTATATTGTATTTTTGCAGCATTTTGACAGTGCATGTCCATGGTAAGGATGTTTCCGGGAGTACTTTACGCAGTTGCCTGCATTTGGTAGACTTGGCCGGGAGTGAGAGAGTTGACAAGTCAGAAGTTACCGGGGAAAGCCTCAAGGAAGCCCAATATATAAATAAATCTCTCTCTTGTTTGGGAGATGTAATCACAGCCCTGGCTCAGAAAAACTCTCACATTCCTTATAGAAACAGCAAGCTCACATTGCTCTTACAGAACTCTTTAGGTAACATATTTGCCCTTTCTTTCACGGTTGAAGGTAGTCATCATGATTTGGCATACGATACATGTACTAATGTGTAAGTATATATTTTGTAGGAAGACACGCGAAGACGTTGATGTTTGCTCATGTGAGCCCTGAGGCAGATTCTTTTGGGGAAACAGTTAGTACTTTGAAGTTTGCTCAGAGGGTCTCAACTGTTGAGCTAGGTGCAGCTAGCATGAATCGAGAGAGCAGTGAGGTTTCGGAACTTAAGGAACAGGTAATTTGATCATTAAAGCCCATTTACTACATTAACCGAGCTGTTTAAGAGTTCTTTTTTTTCCTTAAACGAACTTATTGGTAGAAATGGTACCATGTGTAATAAGTAAAAAACAATGGGATGCTTTGGTTATTATCACTTTTTTCCTAGTGTTACGGCACTATTTTGAAAACAACAAAATCAAATTTTGACTTTTTTTTATGTTAACTTTGATTAATATTTATGTATGAAATTTTTCACGAGCCTTAAAATACTTTTAATGAAACCTGAAGTATGATGTTCTGAGTTGATAAAAAACTTGCAGGTTGAAAGTCTTAAGAAGGCATTACGCGATAAGGAAGCACGAACAGGACAAAAAGAAACAAGATCTCCACTGGCAGTAAGTAATCGCACACCTCCTCACCCTCGAAGGTTGAGCATAGAAAATTGTAGTTCGACAAAAACGACAAAACCAATGAACTCCGAGAGAAAAAGACCCACAACTAATGAACTTACACCACCACCGCTCCGAAGGTTGAGCATCGAGAATATTAATCCTGCAAAAATGGAAAACCCAATAATTTCTGAGAAAAGGGAAACCAAAGCCACTCACATGCAGGCTCGATCACGGAGATTAAGTTTAGAAGGTCCGAGAGTTGTTCAGAAAAAACCTTTCGGTAATTATCTGCTTCAAGATGCAGAATCAGCAACCAAACCAAAGTTACATGTCAATGGTAGCGTACCCATGATAGATATATATCGCCCAACGGCTTCTAAGAGTCCAAATGCTGTTGGTAGTAATAGAACAACTTCAAGTCTTCAACTACCTAAAACTCCCGAGGCTTCGACGACTACAATTAATCCAACACAGGTTATGACGCAAGGTAGATCGAAGTATTTAACGGAGGCTCGTATTCCTGGTTCAGTTAGCAGTTCAAATGGGAAAAAATCCCAAATAAGAAAATCACTGAGGACGACAATTGGGAAGCTGATGAATGGATCAGAAAAACGGTATTTATTGTTTTTTTACCTAATATTCTTTGTAAAATTAAGGAAAAGATTGTGATGTAAATGCTTTTGGTGAAATGCTGAATTAGTATCATCTGAAGTTTTGGTGAAATGCTGAATCAGTGTCATCTGAAGCTTTTTTTTAATATTGAATTTCAGGAGCCAGCAGAAAGTGGCTGAAATGCCTATCGGTACGAACGGCACCCACCCTCAAGATACGAATTCACCAGCTTCATCGAATGCAAGGGAACTAAGAAGGAAATCACTAGTAGGTGATCTTCAAGCCCAAGAGATATCCAGGAGATCCTCTCTTGGTGCAAAATCCGATTCATGTAAGTAGAAGCATCATTTTCGTATATATTGTCTGCAATTTTTGTTGGTTCATTTTGATACTTATGGGCATTTTTGCTTTAAAAATTAGATAATATTTAACTGCTCAGTTTTTAAGCTGTGCTTATTTGCTATTTCCTAAATTGGAAGTTTTTAAACTTGATACATCTAATTTTTTTCTTAGGCAGAAATAAGATGACTTATTTACTTAAAAGTTGCAAGCTAATGAACCTAAGTCTTGGTTTAGTACAACCACCCTTGCACTTGCTCTGAGCTTTAGGGGAAAACATAAATGAAGCTTATTTAGCACGAATGTGTAGCCAATGAAGCTTCATTAACGCAAATGTGTGACTGATACGATAGTGAATTGGTAGTTTAGTAACAACTGTTTGTCGATTTGTGTTATAGGTACGAGCGGAAACAGAAATTCAAAGACACCGCCACCAGTCCGCTCCCCAACTCCCGTTATAACGAGTTGGCATATACACTAAGAGGAGTTTAGTGTTGCTTTTACTCGAAGCTTTGATACGAATGAAGATAGAGTTTTACTTCTTCGGTAAAAGGGGAGACTAGTAGTTGCCAGCCGACTAATGTTGATGTTGATGTAACTTTAATCAGATAATTTTTATAGCTCATTTTGTTTTTCGGGAATATTATATACTCACTTGAACCAGTTTTGAAATTAAGAATAGTTTTGGAATCAATTTTCGGTGATAGTTGTTTCTGAATTTGAACCAGATTTGGTTTCAAAAACTGTTTGGAAGAAATTAAAACCTTCTTTCTCATTATTGTTCTTTCCTTTTCTGAAAATTTATTATAGAGACAGTAATGAGAAATTTTCTTAAGGGGACTCATTAAGTTTTCTTGGGGCCTCTTGTTTTTGTTTGTTTGTTTGTTTGTTTTTTTCTGCTTGTTTCAAAGTTTTTGCTTCTGTTTTCATTCTGGTTTTGGTTGGTTTTACATAATAAAAGAGCACACTGCTTGCCAGCTGCCGCCAAGAATCTTAGGCCGTTGGATAAAAATCTAACGATAAGATTAACACTTGAAATGGAATTGTCGGTCCAAAACTTAAGTGATTTAATCTCAGTTGTTAGTTTTTTATCCACATAATTATTTTAGAATCAGTACTTTTCCGATGACATCGTTCTTGTTTTTGCTTGGATGCTATTTTTAGAATTAGTGGGAGCCAATGGTCAAACATGTTTCCGGCAGTGGGTTTGGATATAACCTGTTTTTAGAACTACAGTTTTTAAATCTTGGAAAAATCTATAATCTTGATTTGTGCTATTTCAAGCAGGGAAAATATATGTGGAAGTGATAATTGATTTAAATTATTGGATACCTTTTTATTATTACTCTTAAAAAGTACAATGGCAGCGGTTATAGCTTCTGCCAAAATTCACAAGTCTCTGAGTTTAAAAAGAAATATCAGAATAGAGCCACAATGTACCTGTCAAAGGCTAATATGCTTGTTTCCAAATATGAGATATAATTTTTAAGTAAATAATTTAATTTATTTTTTATTAAAAAAAATAGATATATCTTAAAAATGGAAGCTTATATAGATCAAAAAAACAAATAAGCTCAACTTTTAAGAAAAAAAAAATTAAGAAGCTGACAACCAATCAAGCCCTAATTTCAATCTATTGGTTGGATGAACAATAGTCTATGATTTGCTGCATCATATTTGTTAATCAAGTCAGAATTTTCTAAAAATTTCTTCTGAAATAAATTGCAGATTTTGTTGCAATATTAAGCACTCTAAATTATGCCCTCATGGATAATGAGCTGTCAAATTTGGCTACATTTGGTATGGTTAGGTTATGCAAGTTCACAATCAACTGGCAATAAAAACAGTTGAAACCTTAAAACCGAACCGCAACTTGTTTGCTTCTTCAGCAAACAAGTCGGCCAGGCCTCATAGAGTTGGCCCCGGGTCTTCAATCCAACTCATCTTCAATCGTAGTCGGACGGGATAGTCAACAAATTGGCAATTTACAATTGCTGAGATGTTATTGTGGCCATGACTATATGATCTCAGTTGTCTAACATTATCGAATGAACACTCTCAGCACATTTAGTAGCACAGATGCCGAGATTGCATAGTCACGACCAGCATTGCCAAGCACATCTGTGCCGCTAATATTTGAATAATTGGTTGAGGCTAAATATTTAAATTTCAAAAAAAAAATCTAAATAAAAAATTATTTAATCTCAATCGTTAATTCAAAAATCAACGATTCGAATGCACTTTGTAAGCCGAGTAGCCCCATATCCGTAATTAATTTTGTTCTTATTCCTATAGAATATTGGATTCCTTTAAAGGTTTTAAAGTACTATAGTCACAAGCCCCACAAAATCAGGGTGGGCCGATTTTCTTTCAATACAATAATTTTTTTTTCTTTTAATATGCATTAAAAATTTTATAAAAAATTATTATATTTTGATAATAAAATTATTATAAATTAGGAACAATATATATAACTAATTTTAAAAATAAATTAAAAATACTAATAATAAGTTATTCTCGAATTTCAGTAATTTATATTGAAAATAAAGCAATTCATATACATTACTTTACATTGAAAAACAATTATTGTATGGAGATGACTTCCCCTCTTAAGACTTGAAAACAAAACATCTATACTAAATATTTCAGGCTCGTTTTTAGGTAAAATTGATCCATTCAATGAATCATTAAAGTCAGGTCCATATTTTCCAAAATTTGGCACAAGAAAAATGAGGACATGCAGAAATTTATTGGGTACCTATAGTTTTTGGATCTAGCTTGTAAATGATTTTGAAAATTGTTGCTAGTTTTGAAACCAGACACCCTGGAATTGTAGTAAAAAAAATAGTCTCAGAATGGTTTCCAATAAGCTCAACATTTTATTCAATTGAGCAATAAATACAAAGAAAGAAAACTCGTACAAATAATCTTGTACCGAAACTATACAATTGCATTAGTTTGTATTTTAATGAAAGGATAGTCAAACATGATCTATCCACTTAGATGTTTCATATAGAATATGATGAAATTCATAGGACAATAACCACACAAATAAAAAACGAATGAAAAGGTGAAACTTTTTATTAGGAAAATAAAACATGGGACAAATTATCACTGTTCTCTTTCATTTACAAGAGAAAAAAAAGGTAAATTACTTACAAGAGAATACATTGGACAAAGTTTGTACAGGGGGAAAAGCAAAAATGGAAAATAAAGAAAAAAATGAAAAAAATAACTGAGAAGATTTATTATTTATGCAACAATTATATATACCAAAACAAGTAATTTACAAAGTGAGACATAAACTAACTAATCAATCTCTACAAACATAATTTTTCTAAGTTCTTGTTCTTATGGCAAGTGAAAACATGAGATCAAACTTTACTGAGATTGAGGATGGCTCGGAGGATTTTTCTTGGCAATAGAGTACTCGTAGGCTCGAACTAACCGTTTTCGAAATCTCCCAAGATTTAGCCTCACATTTTGGTGATCAAGATAAACCTTTTTCGTAAATTCCCAACCTTTATTCACGACACTATCCGGGTCAGCTAAGACTGGATCATCCTTCGGGTAGTCATCGTACAAAGAGCTCTCCCTTGGGTGTATTTTATACCCAATATATTTCAAACCAAGTTTTTTCGCTGGCTCGCCATAGTATGTCTCGGAAGCCCAATCTGTCCCAAGGGGAACCACTTGAATGAAGACCGAACCCGGTCTCATAAATAAAAGATGAGTCATCGCTGCACCATGAACACCGACCATAACATCGCTCGAATTGAGCAATTGGTAAATCTTTGCCAGCTCGGAAGTTTTTTTGGGCCTAAAAACCTCTACTTGAAACCCAATGTTCTCGGCCATATTCACCAAAAGACCTTGGTTTTTTATCGCCCGAGAACCATTCCTCGATATAATCACTAGTTTCGGTTTAAAAACCTTGCTTTCTATTTCTATCGAGTTTTTGGGCGAGGGAGGTAATTTCGCTTTTTCTCCTTCCTGTTGGATAATCCCCTTGATCCGAGGTGAATAAGATTTATCTAACAAAGCTCGAAAATTCCGAATGGTTTTTCCACCTTCCATCAATGAAGGATCGATCGCAAGCTCATCGTGTATTTTTAACCCAACGATGGCTTCCGGAAAACAATGTACCTTCTTATCATGGCTAAAATCTATCGGGGGGAAATCCGATAATTGGGAAATTATGTCTCCGTATTTCATGTACCACCAATCATGATATTCAAGAATAACGAACACGACCCTTTTCTTGAAATGTTGCGAAGTTATATATAGAGGCAAAATCCCATCGTTGAATTCGTGATAAACATTACCCGTGTATCCACCCGTCGAGAAGAACACCGCGGGAACATCATGATGAACGTCACACTCAAATTTATTTTTTGAATTTTCGTTCTTCGAGATAAGGTCTAACTCGTCTATGGTAGACATGGTATTTGCCTCCCATTTTCGAGTGTAGGGCCTAATCTTTTCTTGTTGAATTTCTTCTTCTCGTTTTTTGTCCGTTTCTAATTTTGCACCGGGCTCGCCTTTGACGTTTTTAGTGGTGTAAAGGTATAACGAAGATGAAGGCGAGTGCATTCTCACATCGCCCTTCATTATGCATATATCCGAACGGATACTGCTTCGATCACAACATATAGTTCCTGCATGTAGGAAAAACAGAATAAACAGTTGAGAACACAAATTGCATGTAAAAAATAATCAAACAAGTAATAAAACATTGAAACACAAAAAAAAAATCATTTTAAACCTAAATATCCTATATATAATAATAAAAATATATATATTAAAATGAAACCTAATCCTAAAATCATCTTGCATATCATAGCCATTTTCAACTGTTCTTACCACATCACTAAAAGAACAAGATGTTTAATAAATAATGAAATTCAATTAATATTTCAGGAAAAAGTGGTGGTTTTGCCACTATCAATAATAATGGGGGGGAAACCCCAAATATAATTATTTGGGAAAAAATATTGATTTGAAGGGTACTAATTAAATTAATTCAAATTTAATTGCATGTTAGCATAAATAAATATAGAGGGCTCACCATTTGAGACAGAAGAGCAAAGAGGAATGTTAACATCTGTTTCAGAAACTAGGGCTTTATCTTCATGCCCAAATGAATCTGCAAACAAAAAATCCCCAAAATTAAAAAATAAAAATAAAAAAATAGCTCAGTAATTAATAATTAACACACATGAATATGATCATAGGTTGAATAAGGGGTATTTGGTTGCAACTTTTAGCGTTTATGCCCTTGTTTGCTTAAAACTGGTTTTTATTTGATTCTCAATTTTCAGACCTTTTTTTTATTATATATATTATTTTGATATAAAAAAATTTAGAGCATATTGTTTATTTTTTAGTCTAAAAAAGTGGCCTTTTTATGAAAGTTACAACCAACAAATCCAAGTTTTAAGCTGTATATACATATAATTTTTTTTAGTCTAAACAAAGCTAACTTTTTGCATAAAAAGCTACAAGAAAAAACATCCTCAAAAATAAAATAAAAAAGAGACTTACATAAGAGGGAGAAATCAGATGGGAAGTTGAGGAACTGAGGGGCAAAAATCAAGCTGCAAGAGAGTAGAGAGAGAAACAAAAGAGTCAAAAGCTTAGGCCTAACTCTCTTGCTAAAAACAGAGTTCCCACAAAGGGCACTCTGTGATTCTTCATCTTCTTCAATTAGAGCAAAATTTAACCCCTTTTTCAGGGGCTGATTGTGCCTATGATAGTGCACCATGTTGAAAATGGAGAAAAAAATGTGAGATTTTATTGATTTGTGAGGGAAAAAATGGGACTTCTTGAGGTTTATTATTGGGGTTTTTCTGGGATGCTCTGCTTTGAAGCAGAGAGGGAGAGATAAAGATGAGATTTTTCTAAGCAAAATGGAGAAATTGAGGATTTTGTGTGGAGAAGAGAGAGAAATGAGAGATGGGTTTTTCTTTTCTGGTTTGATGATCTGTTTTTAAAAGCAGAGAGAGAGAGAGAGAGAGAGAACCAAATATGAACAGAGGGAGAAGATACAGAGATTTATAAGAGCATAAAATTGGTTTTGCCTGATATTCCTACAAAAAATAGTATATAATTGTTATTATAATAATAATAATTCTATTAAAAACGCGAAGTGAATATTGTATGAATATTACGAAAGACTAAAAAAGGACTATTATAATTAAAATCATAACGAGTTTCTCAAAATATTGAAATTATTATAGCCCTAGAAAATCTTCAAGTCTGTTATTGCATTCTGATATACTAGCGAAAATGATACTTTTAAGATTAATCAATATACATGTTATAATCGGTGTGCGTAATTTTGTCAATTATTTATTATTTTTGTATATTATTATTTCTATTATTAATATGAAAAATTAATTTTAAAACAGAAAATGAGGTTTTTTGTGGGGGAGAGGAAGAGCTGTGACAGCTGTCAAAGGGGGGAAGGCGTAAGGAGCCACCATTTAGCCAATTACAGTCAAAGAAGCGCATCCATAACATTATAAAAATAAATAAATAAATAAAATAATAATAATAATAATAATAAGCAGCTGCTTAATTTGGACAAAGTAGTTTTTGAGACCTGGTACTGGGTTGGCTGTTCTCGCTCGGAGAGAGAGAGAGAGAGAGAGAGGGAGAGAGATTTGTCATCTTCACGCGCCTCCTCGATGTTGGTAGCTTTTTTATTGGTCGAAAACGATTTTATTATTACTATTACTTTAAAAAAAAATTAATCAATAAATAAACTATGCTAATGTGGGTTAGAATATAATATAATACAGTCTTAAACACGGGGCTTAGTTTTATGATATTAATATGTAACACTGCTCTTTTAATTGTTGTATTTTTCGCTCAATAAAAATAAAGAGGTTACTAGCTTTTCACTTTTTTGATAATTACATAACCCAAACTAGTATTGAGCCTTTTTTTTTTTTTTTTTAAATTTGTGGTTTTGTCGGCTTGCACCATCCGACTAGTCTAAAGGGTTCAGTGTCTCGCACCCACAATAATTCTCAATACAGATCAGGGTTCAGCCTAGCAAGCTAAGAGGTGTGGCCCCAAGTGCGGCACATGTGAATCGAACTTCCTGCCTCCTATCTAAAGTCATAAGTACGGATCATTCGACAATTAGACTGATCCATTGGGGTTAAATAAGAAACATTTTCGGTTAGTTCTCTGTCAAATGCGATCTTAATCTTCGTACATATCTAATAATTCTGTGCTTACCGATTAATGTGATGCTGAATACTCTTGTTTTTTTTTTTTAGGGCCAATAATAATTGGCAAAATGGCAAAAAGTTATTTTACGAACACGTGTACATTAGGTATGATTCATGTTTTATACCCCTACTTGTGTACTAATCCCTAGATTAGCGGTGGAGGTGGAGGTGGAGGTGGAGGTGCAGGTGGAGGGAAATTTTATTCTTACAAAATTTAGTGGAACATCATTATTGCCCTTTTATTAATTATTAGTTGCTAGAATTAGATAACAATATATAATGGTAGATCTAGTTATTTATATTTTATTTCAAAGTTGAAAACTTATTTTTAAATTATATGGAAAACTATGTGTATTGTTAAAAAATCCGATTATTTATGGTCCTAAGGAGGAACTATTTTATCCATTAATCAATGTTGTAATTTGAATAATGAAGACAACTTTTAAAACCCACAAAATTATTCTTGTATGTGCTTAAGTGGAAACGAAAGTTCATGGAAAGGGAGTAAGTAGATTTGTCAAAATGAGTGTAATTATTTTTTCATAAGATGGTGATATGAATTCATAATTCTAGTCAAAACGCGTTTCTTTTTTGAACTTTCCAACAAAAAAGTTTAATAATCTTAACTACTACTGCTACTAAGTAGATTTGTCAAAATGGGTGTAATTATTTTTTCATAAGATGGTGATATGAATTGATAATTCTAGTCAAAACGCGTTTCTGTTTTTAGCTTTCCCGCTAAAAAAGTTTAATAATCTTAACTA
>MKEJ01031551.1:0-22696 GCA_001753735.1 Embelia ribes
TTCATTCAAATAGAAATTGTTTTCATACAAAAAACACTATAGCTAAGAAGTTGAAACACACAAGCCCCAGAGAACAAGGTGAAGTATTTTCGATATCGCATTAGTGGTTTAGCTATTAATCCATATGATCGTCCCCAACCCTTTTTTCTACGATAAGCAATCTACTAGAGCATTTTTTAAAACATTTTCATTTGCTACGTAAATACAAGGAATGAGTAAATTTTATTGATTATGGGAAGGATAACATATATTGTAACTATCGCACTGATGCACGATAAAAAATATAAAATTCATAAAAATAAAATATGTCCACACTAACACTACTACTAATTAATGTGTTCAATCATGCGATCTCTAGAGCGTAGTTAGTACAATAAGGGCCAATAAAAAAATATTATACGGTACAAACAAATTTAATAAAATTCTCGGCATAAAAATTTGTGCCAAAATTTCGGTATAATATATGGATTAGAAATATAAATTCTAAGCAATATATTAATTCCTTTTTACTTCATGAGTTTTAAATGAAAAAATAGCTAATAGACATGAATTATACGTGCATTCAACGGGTCATGTAAAAAACATATTTATTTTTATTAGGTTTTGTATTGATTCGGAAATCGGATGCCATTTTCAATTGCACGCATATAGGTGTATTATTGCACTTAGTGGTTTAAATTTTACTAACTAGTGTCCGGGCACCCACATGAGTGCAAGATTTAGAAAATTATTGCACAATTAATCAAATATCAACGGAAAAGAAGTCAATTAATAAAATAAAAATCAATTATGAGATTGACGAAACCAAAATATTTTGAATCATGGAAACCCATGCGAGTGTTTATATATAAAAAAAAAAAAACTTCCAATAAAATTTTACGGCTGTCATTGAGGGGAGAAAATTTGGATGAAAGAGGATAGAGAGAGAGAAGGAATGAAAGAGACTCGCTGAAAAGAATAGGGTGGAATGATATTCCAATTTTAGCCTTAATAGTTTTTTATTTATATTTTGTTCAATATTAATAAATTAAAATTTTAGAATGCAATTTTGACAATTCAAAATTAAGCTTCAATATTGTATATTTACATATAATAATAATAGGATAGGTAATCAGCACAATTTTCTAATAATAAATAATTAAAATTCTTTTTCTAGCTAAAATAATGGGCATAAAACCTTTAACAACATCAATCTTTCATACAGACAGTGGGCCATGAGCACATGACAAATTTGGCATATTAAATTTGTTTTACTTTTAAAATTGAAATTCCCGCCAATTTGCCATGAAATGCGCGGGCAGGTTTGATGGGCCCAATCCTTGGTGGCATTATTGACAAGCAAATTACATAAATATCCCTGCATAAAATATTTGTTATTTTCACATTTATTAATTTACAATACCATTTGTTAAAGTTTTAAGTGTTGTGTGAGGCTAGACATTTTTACATTCACATTAATTTTTCTTATACTGAATATATGAAAAAGTGTTCTATGAAACTTAACAAAATCAGTCCTAAAATTTTTTTTGAAACAATATGAAATTATATTTTATTTGGTTCATCATATTAGAAATACTTGTCATTTTATAATATAATATCGTCTGTGAATATTTATTATTGTTTTTTCCATTTTCCAATAATGCAAGTCCCTAAAACTGATGACATCTTAATTGTCCAATATACCTTCTTCTACTATTAAGTTATTGTAATACTATATTTTATTTTTTATTAACAATCATTCACATTCATCTACTTCTTCTAGGATACTCTCACTTTGCTGGGAAAATTATGCCAATGGTTCTCATAGTTGGACCAAAACCTTATTTGGTCCTCGTTGTTTAAAAAATCACCATAATAAGTGATGATTGATGCCCATAGTTTTTAAGAAGATGATAAATTGGTACTTTTTCCAATTTTAAAAATCACTATCATGGCCATACTAAGAGACTATATACCGACATAAATGGCTGTAAGTAATTAATTTCTTCTTCAAAAATCACTATTTCATTAAGTAAGGAATGACTTTTCATGCATAATAATAGGGACCAAAATTCACTGCTTTTCCAAAAGTATGCAAATTATCTCCACATTAATCGAAAGAAAGTACAAGGACCACAAAAACTTTTTTCCAAAGTTATGGGACCACTGCTTTAATTAATTAACCTAACTTTGTTGAAAAGTACTTAGATAGGGGCAAAAAGGTAAAAAAGGAGAAGGGTAAAATGGTCATTAAACAAATTCAGACTCCCAGAGCGGGAAACATTTATGCCCCCATAATTGCATCTCTTTCAGCCACTTTCTATTTGTCTTCCTGAAACCCTCTCTCTCTCTCTCTCTCTCTCTCTCTCTCTGAGTCTCTCTGCCGATGGCGAACCCGTCAATGGCGTCGCTGATTCGAGCGTATTGGTTCCCGCTCCTCCTCTTCGCATCTTCACTCTTCTTCCAGCTCATCGTTCTCCCCCGCTCTTACCCCACCTCTCACTACGATGGTAATAATAGCCGTTACGCTTAAACCCTATTCTTTATTCTCCTAAATCAGATAATTGATAACATTTATTGGCTTATTTGTGTAATTTAATTTTCGGATTTGATGACAGTTTTGGGGATCGAGAGGCATAGTTCTGTTGAAGATGTCACAAAAGCGTATGAGAGACTTGCATCTAAGTGGTAACGCGCTTTAAATTTTGCTTGTTTCATTAGTTTGATAAACTATTTATTGATGATCATTATTTGGTTTTGACATAGTTGAGAAAACCGGGGATGGCTAAGGACATTGTATTCGGATGGGAACTTTTTGTTAAAAATTATGTTCCAAAAAATAGGTATAATATTATAATGGTGTTATGAAATCAATTTAACATTTTTTTTCTTGTCTAGAAATATATTTTGAGAAGTTTACAATGGTAAAATGACTACAAGCCAAAAACAAAATGAATTTTACGTTATGTTCAAATAAGAGTATTTTTTTTTATTAACTTCCATATATATTCGGAAATGGAAGATTTTCAATTATACTTAGTACGGGTATTAAACGGAAAAAGTGTGAGTGTTTTTACACTATGGGTTTTGGTACCCCTTGTGTCACCTTTATGTAGCCATTGGCATTTGGAATTTACAATTGAAGATAGATATGGGTTTCGAAAACACTTGAAGAAGTTTTTATTTCCAACAAGTGTTTACTTTTAGTTTTTGTTTGGATTTGGATGGGTTATGTTCTGGTTCATGAGTGTAACTTAGTTACTCTGGCTGTTTTATTAGTCTTGCTCTAGTGTTTAACTGTTGACTAGAATGACTGAGGTTTACAAATTGATGGTCTAATGTTAAGCAACTTAGAAGTGAGGCCAGGTGGTTGTTCTTTGGTACACATTTTTTGTGGATTAATATCGTCAAGATATTACTCAGTCTGGGTAACTTGATATGATAGAAATAGCAGATGGTAACTCTACTGCCAAAGCTGAACTACCAAAGTTGGGACGCAAATAAATAAGACTATAAAGTACGATAGGATACTTTGTTTGAGGTTTAAAATGCTTGATGATATACCAAGACTTTTCCATCGTGACCCTGTGCGTTTGGCCCTCTCTGCACGTTTATGTGTAGGAATACGGAAACTAAATATATTTTCTTGAAAATATCGGCCTCTCAGGTTAAACTCTGTGCTAATGTTTTCTTTTACGTCATTTCTTCAATTTGAGTCTATTGATGTTTTTACGATGATAACTACTCTTATTAGTTTACTTCACTGTGTAATCACATTAGTGTTTCCTCATGCAACTGGTGTAATCTTTCGAAAGATGTTGCCGAGATGTGTTGTTAACAGTGGTATAGCTACTGGTCAGTATTATTATTTTGATAATGTAATCACAAAATCATTTGTTCAGGACTGCGGGCACTGAAGTACCTCCGACATTTGATTTTGTTAAGGTTTGTAAGACTTATTTATGCTATGTAGATGTTTTGTGAATTCGGTTACTTTGTTTACAGATCCATATCTGACGTTATCTTGATACACTTGTGTGTGCTCAATTTTTCTTTGGTTTGTTTCAACTTCAATGTTAAAATAATTTTCTATTTTGTTCATTTTGCATAGGGATAGTCAAACATGAAGATTAAATTATAAAATAAGTTGCATTTGCTTTGAGTAATTATACCAGAAAACAGCTAAAGTTGGAAGAAATAAGTTTTTTTTCTAAATTTCCCATATCTAGTTTGTTTTATTTGTCAATCATGTGAAAACAAAGGTGGTAATTCCTTTTAAATCTTTGTCCTTGCACATTAATTGTCTTAAGTATTGCGTCATTCATTATTCCTCTGTCTATTGCATTGAGACTCGATGTAGTCGCGAGGAGTCGCAAGATGCATAAAGACAAAACAGTGGCTTAAAATCCTTTCTCCATAATCTGCAGGTCATTTTATTGCTGTTCTTAATTTTGATTTCAAATGTGTGGCAAGGCCGTTGGTCCGTTGCGGAGAAAAATAAAACCTCACACTTCATTTAGTTTTGGAGTCTTGTTTACCCCTGTAGTCATTGATCTTGAGATCCTGAGACACTGGTTGAATACCTAAAGGAATTTTGTTATAGTATATCATTTATCTTCTCAAGTCTGCAATTTGAATTTACTATGGTCTTGTAAAATTTGTTGTTTTCCTGATATTGGATTGTTCAATTTAAGTTATGCGGTCTTTTATACAGATTCGATATGCTTTTGAGCTGCTCACAAATACATTATGGAAGAGGGATTATGACACATATGGTGTTGACGAGCATATTGTGAGTTTCAAGATTTCATATTTTCATATTGAAGTTTATGATTTTTACTTTCTAATTCTACTCCTTTTCTTTTTCCCATTCTGTAATAAGCAGAACGTCTTGATAGGTGACATTGATTTCTTGTTTGTAGCATGTAATTCAAAAGTCCCAGGAGCAATATTCCAAGAAATCATTTTCTGAAATTGACCTTCCATTGTTTGAGCCTGCTGCCTTTGGTTGGTATTGATGCCCTATACTTTTTTAGTTGCTTATTGTTGGAATTTAATCTTCTTCTCCTTTCTTTTGCTTATGTCAGATCCAGGGGTTCAGGATTTTAACCTCGTCACCTCTGGGAACTTTCGGTCTAAGTTTGAGAATTCTAAAGCCTTGTTACTTCAGGTATGTTAAGTACTTATAGCGGCCGACAAACACCAAGGGCTGGTCGTTGGCCCTTTATATGTTTAGAATGCTATAGAAATGCAGGAAATACCTTTATTAACATTAGGAAACTTGATGTGTGAAACACATTCTCAAGTTTTTTTTTTTTTAATTCAGGTGTTTTCATTTGGAAGTAACCGTTGTGCAAACTTTTTTGAAGCCTGGAAAAGAATTGGTATGCAGGAATGGACTTAGTTTTTGTACTTTCACTTCATACTGGCTTTAAAATTGTCAACTATTATCATATGCTTCTTCAAGGATTTGAAATCTTCAGAAAATGTTGCCAGATCTCTGCATATTCATGAGGATTGTAAACTTAGGATATCTATTTTGTTCTTGTGTTGTCTTGGTTGTACATCCTCCCTCCCTCCCTTTCTGTAAGGTCGAAATAGGCCACATGTCTCTTAGTATAAAACCCTCGATCTGAAAGAAATGGCAGAATATATATATATATATATAGCCCAATGTACAAAGTTCCCACATTGGAGTTTGGGGAGAGTCTGATGTGCGTAGCCTTCCAATGTTTCCCAGAGAGGTGGTTTCCTAGGGGACAAACCCGTGATCTACAAGTCGATAGAGTTGGCCGTGGCACTAAACTACAGAAATTGAAGTTAGGGTTATACACTACTAGTATCAAATTTAGGAGGGGCTGAACATGGAGCAACAATTGTAATTCCAGGGGGTCTCTGGAATTAACAGCCCGCAATAAACCATAAGATCTAACACATTAAGTCAATGACAAGTCTCTTGTATTAACAATTGTAAAATACTTTTTTAGCTCTGAGATGCCCCTGATTATGTTACCCCAAAACTCACTACTGATTATAATCAAGCTTTAGAAATTCCCTAAATGGTACCTGATGACCGCTATTTATCTAGAACCCAATCTTGTTTTTTCTACAAGTGTATATCTACATACTATAAAATATGGGTTTCCGCATTAGACCTTCAAGGCACGTGATAACGTAATAATTAGGATTGAATAATTACATCGAACTCTCAGATTTGGTAACTTCACCAATTAGGCATACAGTGACATGATAACTAAAATTGAATAATTACATCGAACTGGCATACCTGATATGACTTCACCAAGTTTGCATGCGATGACATGATAATTAAGATTGAATAGTTGCATCAAACACATTCATATGTTTGTGCTACAATGTTTTATCCCTTTTTTCATAACATAATTTTTTTTCCACTCTCGTTACATGTCATCTAATTATTATAGTTGCTCTATGTTCAGTCTATCCTGAAATTAATATTGGTGGTATTTAAAGCCCTAACTTGAATTTCTACAAGTTAGGGCCAGTTAGGGCCATACACACCTCCATTGCGACTTGTGGATCACGTGTTCGTTTCGTTGGAAACAATTTCTCTGGAAACTGGGGTAAGGTTGCGTACATAAGACCTTCTTAGACCCCGCAATACGGGAGTTTTGTGCACTGAGTCATATATATTGACTGACGTAATATGATTTCTTTTTCTTAAATATCGAAGGAACTCTGATTTATTTTGAGTCAAGTTTTACTCGGTGGTGAGATTGGAAATATACTTTAAGATCATTTACCATTTGACACTGTGTAAGAGGGGAGGGAAGAATGAAAATTTGTTTAAAATAATGCGAAAACAGTCTAGTCTAGACTCAAGCCTCTCATATGCTGTTTCTGTTTGTGTTTGTGCTTTGGCATTTGAAAATGGCATTTTCTTTTTGGTGACTCTGTATGATTAGCTGTTTCCCATTTCTAAATGTTGGCTATCTTACATACTTTCAGTTCTTTTCTTCTTGGTTCTCTATATAATTTTACTTTTCTGGAATCCTTTTCAGCTGTCACCTGTAATTATTTCGATTATCGGTTCGACACATTGTTTAACTTACTCATTCTCCAAATGGCATTGGGTTGTTTTCTTTGTTTCAGCTGCTCTGTTGGAAGGTGTAGCAACTACTGGAATTGTCGAACTTGGAGATGTTCAGCTTGCAAAGTACCTTGCAGGGAAGACATTTACAGGGCAGCCTTCCTTTCAAAGTGGTTAGTATTTCACTTAAATATCTGTAGTTTTATGTTTTAATTTTCCAATTCTCTCTTATATTGAGATTGTTGTTGAGACTTGAGAGTACATACTTGACAGTTCCTATAGATGTAGTCATTGCCTAGGACCCAGGGGGAATCCATGATTTAAGTTTAGAGGGGGCAAGTTTTATATGCAATCATGTGTAAGATACTTAACTTTCATGAGTAATTTTCAATTTGATTAGGCATATGATCAGCTTTTCGTCGAAGGGAGGGATGTCTAATGAAAGTTGAGTTGACTGGTCTCTGTTTTGAGGGTGTGTTCAATGTGAATGATCCCAAAGTGATAGTGAAGTCAATCAAATAGTTATAGATGGCCACCAAGTAGTAAATGTTCTATTTCAAAATCTTTCCTCCATAAGCATAGGTGCAGATTCAGGAAATGACGTATAAGGAAGTTCTAATCGGATAGCGAGCACCGCCTTGCCCCATCTCAACCCATTGCATTATAGTTGTGGTTCACAACATTACAGATTCTTGGTGAAGGAGGGAGTGAGCGCGCAAGGCTGTATATCTAGCTTCTCTGCCTCCAGTTAGCAGGCAACGTCAGCTTAGGACAAGTAGCTTGTAGATGAAACTGCATCCCTTCTTTAATCCCGCCAATATAGATCTTTTGACATCGACATGATTACTCTTTCTTTTAAAAAATGCCCCTTTAAATTACCGTTTTTATGTTACCCTAGTTTGCTAGCGAATTGCTCTCAAGGAAGAAAAAATTTACACAAAACAACGTGGGTGTCACAAACACTTAACCTTTCAACTAACTGAAGCTACTTAATTTCTTTAATTTTGAAGCAATGAATACTCACGTATGCTTTTGTTTGATAATTTGATTATGTTTGTTGAGGAGTTGACAAGCAGTTGATTTTTTTTTAAATTTTTTTTCAACTTCTTGTTCAATTTTTATGTTGGCATATATATATATTCAGGCTTACCTTCACTTGTCGTGTTTCCTCCCGGATGTAGTGATTCGAGCTGTCTTGTTAGGTGAGTTCTGTTTAAGATTCAACCACAAATATTCTTTTCCAATTTTAAATTATGAGTCAAAGCGTCTTGTGGACTTTGCACCTTGTCATGCATAACCAATGCATATGTTCTTTTGGTGGAGTTTACATCCCAACATCGCTGTAAATTTAGTTTTTTTTTTTCCCATTGTTCATGTTGATTGGTCTTTGCAGGTTTGTGGGAGAGCTTTCTGTTGATGCTGTTACAGATTGGTTTGCTACTACAATCTTAAGTTTGCCTCGCATTTTGTACTACTCGAAGGAGTCATTGGTATATATTTACACTCATTTTGTAATACTTATAAAATTAATTGGTAATTATGTAAGCTTATTATGTATTTTATCGTTATGATTGGACTGATCTTGAACTCATTTATCTATTTATAGGCACAGCGTTTCTTGGCAAAAGGCAGCCCACATAAGGTACATTTTTCTCGTCTTTGTTGTGTTAATTTTTTTTCTTCTCTCTTTTTTGAGAACCCCCAATTACTTTTTATCACGCCAATATAGCCATTTAATGTTCATCACATGACCTGTAACTTCTTTTGTGGCCTAGACAAAGCGAATGAGTGAATTATGTAAAGAAAAATATTTGTATATTATTATATTCAGAACATTCAGATATTTCTAATTATACTATAATTATGTCCTCTAGTTTCTGGAAATCGTGAGTCTGTTTACCTGTTTTTCATTCAAAATCCAAACCTGGGCTAAAGTTGAGCCGAGCCGAGCCGAGCTGAGCTGAGACATACCCGAGCTCAAATAAATCCAAAGGAACCCTACTCGTGTTCGAGTTCCAATCAAGTTTAAGTCTAAGCTCTAACTTGACTCAGTTGAAAATGTAAAGGCTCGTGCTCGACTTCAGTTAAACTCAAGCTTTTCCTTCTTTGGAAAAATATATACATATACATTTATATATATATAATATAATTATAAGACTATATTATGTATATATTTAACTCGAGCTACTCGTGAACTGAAACGAATCGAATATCTTTGCACTCGAGCTCAACTCGAACTCGAGTCGAGTGTAAACATATACTCGAACTCGACTCTTTTAGTATTAGAGTCGAGAAACTTTGAGTTTGAACTACTGGCAAGTAGCTTGATTCACAGCCATCCCTACCAGCGCTACTTGATAAATGCTTGGTCCATACTATTTGCACTATTATCTATTCATTCTTGAAATCTTTGGGTTTCCTTACCAGGTTCAATTATTAAGAAATTAATGTGTATTTGTTTATGAAGTCTGGAAAAATCCTTGTTTTTCTATAATATCTACGTTCTGGAATGCAGGTGAAAATTATATTTTTCTCAGAAACAGGGGAACGTGCAACACCCTCTGTGCGCCAAGCTGCTCAAGATTATTGGCCCTTTGCGAGTTTTGCCTTTGTGCTATGGCGAGAGCAGGATTCCTCCTTTTGGTGGAACACGTATGTTGAGTTGGATTGTATTTTTTTAAAAGAATCTCAAGGATATATCATATAGGAATGAAATTTAGGTTTACTTTTATTACTGAATACACTTCTCCGTTAACAAAAGCAATGGTGTACAAAAGAAGCACAAATGCTCTTTAAGCCATGTTCAATTATATCCTCGGAATAGATAGTAAGCTTGTAACTAATAGATATTAATGTGGAAGGTTAGCAGATGAATTAGACATAAGCAGTTACTGAACGTAATTTGATAAAATCTGGATGTCTTAAAGGATGATCTTGTCTCCAAACAGTCTATTTTCCTAATGGTCAATAAATTTTATTCCTTATATTGTTTGATAATTTTAATATCTATTTTAGTTGCTTACTTAACCTAATTTGAATTGAAATTCTGAGGTAGAAATGCTCAATTCATCTGGCTAGCATCTCCAGCAAATTTTTATCGTCTGCTGTTTCTGTGAAAGTATTATTCCTCTATCTTATAGTGGAAAAACTAATACTCTATATTATTTAGAGCCAAAATCAAATAAGAACAGTGGTGTGCTTGTTCAGCATGTTACTTGGAATGTGGATCATTTTGGAACGTGGTACGAAAAAGGGAATGTGGTATGCTACATATTGTAAAACGCAGTATGACAGGGATAGTTTTCTATAGGTTACCTTAGCATATACGAGGCCACAATATTAAGTTTTGTAAAATTCATGATCTAGCTAAACCTCGCTTAAAATTCTGTTATCGTTTTGAAATATGAAATATAATTCTTCTAAACTTGAAACTAGTAGAAATAACGTCAATATTTTACTTGTCTACGTTAGGTTTCTCTCCGACAATAAAATTTAATAGTGCAATTGTCTCGCATTGCCTTGGTTCGCTAAATTTGGTGATTTGGTACGGAGGTGTATCACATCTCGGAACGTGCGTACCAATTCGCAGTTTATTAGGATATTAGTGATTTCAGTAACATAGGTTCAGCTTACTTTCATACCAGCCGGTGATTTCCTGTTTATTCTGTGCCCTGTAAAATGATTTAGAAAAGATACAAGATGGTTCCTTTTAGGTCATGCATGAAAACTATAATATGCATCTAACCAGTGAGTTTCACATTAGTAGTGATTGATTGCTCCCTCACAAACATGATGTCTTGATTGTGCCATTGTTACAGGTTTGGAGTGGAATCTGCTCCTGCTGTTGTATTGTTGAAAGAATCTGGTGTCAAACCTTTGGTTTACCATGGCAAGCCACTTTTCATTGTGCTTTATTTCATTCACATGCTGCTTGTGTTTTTATCGTGTCATTGATAATACCATATACCAAGATAAATGTGGACCATCATCTGCAGGACCTGCCAATGCTTCGTGGTTCATTAACATTCTGGAACAGAATAAGCATCATGGTAGCGTTGCTTTATTTCTGTTTTTTACGAGTTATTGCACTCGTCTAGTTGGATACTAGAAATATTGAGATATTTTGTTTATTTGGTTTACCTTCTCTTTAGAGTTACCTCAATTGCGAAGTGTGACATCGATGGAACTGGGTTGTGATGCCCGTGGCTACTCTCGTGCTGGGAATGAGACAGCAATTTGGTATTGTGTTATTTTAGCAGGAAGACCAAGCCAAGAACTTAGTAAAATGCGTGAAGTAAGTTTATTTCCCTTCTTGTGTGTGTTTAAGTAACTTTGTGCAATGTTGCTCTTTTCTGGACATAATTAGGATTTTACCATAACTTTAGCGCACATGAAACCTAACCTAATAATGCCATTATTTATGTAAAATAACCAATTAGGGAATTTTGTTTTAGTAGCTTGTTATGGGATAGGGTTGTGTAGCACTCGCAAGCGCCAGATTGAGGGTTATCGGGTTCCATTGATTTAGTAAACTGAACACCGGTTTGATTTTTTGAAACCACTTTACTAAATCAACCATGATTAAGCTTCTTCATGCTTTAGTGCATGCCTGGGTGCTTGAATTGAATTTAATTACATTTTTTGTTTTATATGTAAATTAAGCAATCGGTTATAATTTTCTCTATTATGTTGTTAAGGTGCTTTTTAGGTTGATTTTTACCATAATTGATATACTTGTATACCACCATATGATGCTAATATCAGGGGAAATTTAACAAGGTTCGTTCTGGAGCTTTTAGTCCAACCTGAAATGAGTCTACTCAAATTGAGCCTGGGTTTTGCGAAGCTTTCACAAACCATGCCAAAGTCGAGGCCTTCAAAGCCCAAGTTTCTTTTGCCTCTCCCTATTATGGATCTTTTAGGAAAAGGAGCCAATCCATATCCGAGATTAGTCTAGCCTGAAATGAGTCTAACCAGACTGAGCTTGAGCTTTGGAAGCTTTCATGAGTCAAGTTCAAGTCGAGTTCTTCAAAGCCCATTTTTCTTGTGCCTATAGGCCCTATACCTTGTGTGGACCTTCTAGGATTGGGGCCAATCCCTATCTTAGATTAGTTTGGCGACCCTAGATTTGACAACTAGAGGGAAATAAGGAAAATAGTTGAATAAACAAGTGCGAGTGCAAGCTACATATGTTCTTATAGTTTTCTTTTGGGTTGTACTCTTCCCCTGAAAAGAAAGCATCTCACTCGAGATCTCTTTTTTTTTTTTTGGAAATTATCTCATTCGAGATCTGACATCATATGTAACTATAACTGAAAGATCTTTGTATTGATGTTTGATAAAAAGATATACTATTATGGTGCACTAAACAAAGAAAATAATTACCTTGAAGACCATGCGCAGGGTCCAGCAGCTACTGTCAACTGATGACAAGTTGGACACTATTGGTGAAGACCAACATTCCCCTTCAGTTGTTGCATTGAAGGAGAAGAGATTGACATTTACTTGGCTGGATGGTGAAGCCCAACAAGTAAGTCATTCTCTTAAGCTTGTTATTGGTGTGGCAATTAATAGTAGCAATCTATTCGCATTTTGAGTAATTAAGTAGTAGCATTCTGTCAACATTTTAAGCATTATTTAAAACAAAAAATCGATTATTGCTTTTGGGAGGTATAAACTGAATGGATGGTAGCAACTTTGTTATGCAATGTTTAACTGCTTGAAGTTTGAAAGGAAAATGAGCATCTGAAATTTTTGCTTTTCCTTCCCTAAATTTTTTCTCTCAACTGTTAGTTCTGTTTTCTTGATCAAGTCATGCTTGATTTTCCCTCTCAAATTCTGTATTGTAATAGCCCAGAGGCGTGTGGAATGTGGGTCAAGAGTGCTATTCTAGGATTCTGAAAAAGCATGAGAAATCTACTGTCTGGTCTTCTAAAAATAGTTTGTCGTCAGTGTACGTGGAGAAATTTTTTTTCTGGGATTAAACTAGTCTGTGTGTAGAGTAGAATGGCTCTTAAGAGGTTCTGGATAGCCCCTGTCTAAATTAACTTATAATACAAGTGCAACCTGAGGCAAGTAGTGTTATTTTGTTAAGATGTCTGGGATAGCGGAATAAAACTTCATTCAGCATTGGTTTAAGACTCATTTTATAGGATAAGAGCTATTTGTCTTTGATAATGCACCTGCACATGAGATTTGGAATCTCATTCCCTTTCTCCACTATTATTCTTACTTCTTAGCGATGGTTGTGAAATGTTACTCTACTTTTGGATGGAAATACTTTCAAATTCAAGTAGCGACTATTCTGTGCCAGAAGATATGTTCTTCTATGAAAACTGCAGTGATC
Organism: Embelia ribes; assembly: GCA_001753735.1. Classification (NCBI taxonomy): domain Eukaryota; kingdom Viridiplantae; phylum Streptophyta; class Magnoliopsida; order Ericales; family Primulaceae; genus Embelia; species Embelia ribes. Next base: position 13,395 of record MKEJ01031551.1, read on the forward strand.
CCTTTATTTATCTTTCTCTCCAGAGATATTGTTTCTTTCTTGTTCAAACTCCAACCAGCTATGATACATGTGGGACCAGGAGAGACATAACAGATGTACCGCAATTAGTTATTGTGCGCTTCAAAAGGAACGCTACCGAAGATAGCATTAAAGTCGAGAAGAAACCGAGGAACTTATTTGAGGCATTACAAGATAATGATGTCGATCCTGCTTCCCAACTCGTGGCGAGGTACAATGGTTCGGAAGACACTTCTGAGGTGGGGTTTCTCTCTGCTTTCAGATCTACATTCTTCAGTTGTGGTTGACTTCTTTAACCTTGTCTTTTTTATTATATTGTACTCAGCAGATCATCAAGTGGATCTCTCAAATAATTGAAGATGGAGACTCCAAAGATCTCCCTTTCTTTGTAAGTGAACATTGACTGAAAATATAGATGTAGAAACCAGACATACGTTAGTCTCTCTCTTCCATTTATATAAAACCACTGCATTGTGGTGTTTGATCATAAGTATACTTATTAATCGCAAAAGTTACTCTTATCCTAATGCAGAGAGCAAAAGCTCCCGAACTTGTTCCTGAAGATGCAAATCCTATTTGGTCGAAAGGTGCCAGAAGCATTATGTCCAAAGGAACAGGAATAAAAGAGAAAATTAGCAGCTTTGTGATTGGGTCACAGAGTCGCCTTGAAGATCCTAGGATTGGTCCGGTCTTGCTTTTAGGAGCATTAATGTCTTTTGGTAGTATCTGGCTGAGAAGGAACCGGCCAACTCGGCCTAATGCTGAATCTCAGCCTAGTGGAAGGGTAAGCGCTGGTTTATTGTGCTCATTATCCTTTTCTTCCTTTTCCTTTGCCAGCTGATTGTACAACAAAACAATTAATTACTTTAATCTTTTTATTTCTTGATTGATTATGTTCTTAACATTTGCTGCATGATTTTAGTCAACAAGATTTACTTTTTCCATTTTCACGTATAATATTATACCTTGTGGGAATCACTGTTTCTTTTTCTTTGCTTTTTGACAGTTGGGTTACTGTCCGGTGATGATCTTTAGATTCTGCATTTCAATTTTATCGTAGAATTGTATCTCGTTGCAGTTTTTTCATCAATCTTGGGTTTCACCATTTTGTGCAGCACCATTTTAATGAGTGAATAATATACTTTGTGTAAAACACATTATGTTAGCTGTTATGCATTTCTTATTTAAGCCCACAACAATTAAGGGGTTTACTTATTCTCCAACTTCACGATGCAAGTTCTTGAAAATTAGAAATTGTAATCTGCATGTGCACTCACCTGAATTCACTGAACTTTTATCATGGGGAATGTTATCTGTCTTTTGCACATCTTATAACTTATCTATGTACTTTCATGTTTTTTTGGTTGATGATCTGGAATGGGTTTGTTCTCAGGATGAAGACAGGCGAAACCGGAGACATAATAGTAGAAATGTGTTAAATCAAGATCTTCCTCCTTCCCTCACCGATACAGAACCAAAAGATGCTTATGAAATGCCACTATCTGATTCTGATTAATAGATGGTCTGCCATGGAACTGTAGATTTGACCATATGAAGTAAGCAGCTGCATGGTGAATATCAACAAGGGGAAGCTACCATTTCAAGTTTCTACCGATATGGACTTCATATGTGTTGAATTACAAGCTGGCTGTCATTAGACATGCAGATTGAACTAATTTACATGCTAACAATAGTTGGTCAGATAAAATGATTTGGAATACTTTTTCATTACGTTGTTTTAAACTTTGGGCTGAATATCAATATGTTCACATAGACCCTTTTGTTATAAGGAAAGAAAAATGTCGCGACTTTATGTAAGGTTTCCCCCGTCCTCCTCTTTTCCCTTTGAAGCATTTCAGCTTGCAGTTTGATATTGCTGATATCTTTGAGTTGTGAAGAGGGTGTGTGTTTGTGGTATGCTTTACGTGAATTAAGTCACAGGGTGGGTGTGGTGAAAAGCAATAACGTCCTCTTTTTTATTTTTTTTTTTTCTAATCCTCTCGATGCCTAACGTTGGCGTTTCCAATGTGTCATAATATGATACTAATAATGTGTGTATACATGCATGATGAAAAGCTTGCCCAAGGTAAGGGCACGTAACTGTACTAATTAAAATTTCAGTTTGGATATTCAGGTCGTGGAGCGGGAGTGCAAGTGTGAACGTCAATCCATGAGGCCAAAAAAACTAAGAGAGTGGGAGCGGGAGAAATGATTGAGTGCGGGAGTGGCCCTGGAGGACTCTTACACCAGAATATGGAAACCTGTGAGATAAGAATCTAACTCTTTGTGAACGATGGAACTCTGGCGGTCTATCATTACAAATGAAAAACGTAGCCGCTTTGGAAATGAAGGAAGCAGTATTGAAATTGACAAATAATCTTCTGACATATTTGTTCCAAAAATTCACAATATATCATCAATTTTGACCTTTGGGAGAAATGAGACTCATCAAAATGGCCAACTAGTATTTTAACAAAAAAAATTTTGACAACCGGGAATAAAACAAGAACAAACCAAAATAAGTTTTTATGGTTTGAAGTTGTCTCAAGTTTTCAATAGGCACAATTGCATCTATTGATTTAATTTTTTTTTCACACTTAGTTACTTATTTACTTGGGACGTTCTTTCGGAAAATAATATACTCCACCAATCCTCTCTATTTCATCACATCACTTTTAATTTTTGCACTTGTGTGAAACCCATGCTTTGCATGAAATATGTTTTTAGTATTTTGGGGTTGGTATCATAACTTGTAGTTTTTAGTTATTGTCCGTTGTGTTCATATTTTTCTTTTTTAAGTTGCATGTTCTTGGTTTTATTAAAAATTATTACTGTGCGAAATGGTTTGTAGGTTATAACTCTATATAATTATTTGACTTTATATATGCACGCTTTATTAGCAAAGAAACTATGCGCGATTGTAAAAGCACGCTCTAACTAATTCTGTTAAATGTTTATTTTTTATATTGATGAACTTATTCATGAGTTTATCATTTGTAATTATAATTGTGTGAGTCAATTTGTAAGTTATAAAATCATAACAATTATCAATGCATTTGTTTTTAAGCTACACGAATAATTATTTTTGTAATAAAGTTGTTAGTAAGTTACATATGTTATAATTGCCTTTAGTTGTGTAAATGTTACAATTTGAGCATGTACATGCAAATTACATGTATAATTATTTTATTTGAGCATAACTTTAATTTATTTTGTAAGTTACATAGTTATTGTCACTAATTGTTGCAAATATCTTTATTTGAGCTCTGTTTGTACCTTTGACAGTTGTTGTAAGTTACATGTATAAAAAAATTCTTTGTTTTATATTTTTAATTGTTTTAAACTTCATTGTGCGATTATTGTAAGTTGTAAATTTTGTCATAGTCATTAATGAATTTATTTATAAACTATGTCCATAATAATTGTGTTTAATTTTGCCAACAACCGTCTACAACAAAATTTGTCATTTTATGTTTGGTTTATGTTATTTTTATTTGATAAAAAGACTTGCAACTTATATTAAAATAAGTATATTCGATTTTGACACTTTTTTTGCTATTTATTTTATATTCTTTTTATCTTGTGATTTTTTTCTAAGTTACATGCATCTTAGTAGTTTTTGACAATGATTTTTTCCTTTGTAACATAAATCTTTTAAGAAGGCATTTAAGGGTTTGTAATAGATTTTATGACCCATACGTCTAGTAATCGATATGGTGATTTGAATGAGAATAAATTTCAATTAATTATTCATAGATATATGTGAGGACTGATTTCATCTTTTCCTTTTTTTTTTTTTTTAATGAGAGGTGGTGCTCAATGGATGGTGGCTTGGCTGCACGGAATGTATGAAGAATGTTTTATTTTTTGATTTGTAATTTTTATTTTTTAATTTATTTTGTATTTTCTTTTTGGGTTGTTTTTAATTTTTTTTATTTATTCTTGAATGGTTTATGATATACAAATTTCACAACTAATTTTACATTATAATAATAATTCATTATTTTCAATTTTTACATAATATATAAAATTATTGGTAAACTGACATTAACATTATGAAAATACAGTTTTCCAACATAAATATATTTTTATAATTTTTTAAATTATAATATATTTTCATCATTTTGTTTCAATTCATATAATCAATTTTGGTATATGTCGTATATATTTCCAAAGATATTAGGTTTAAAGGAATTCAATTATACTAATATTTTCAACTTGAATAATATAATTTTAATAATTATATTATATTTCTAGAGTATGGGACATAAAAGTAGCATTGCAACACTATTTTTTAATAATATTTTCAATTTGAATAATATAATTTTAACAATTTCTATTTATACATTCCCATTATTAATAAAAAATAAAAGAAAAATAAATCACTCCAATCTATTACATTCTACTACCCAAATTAAAATTTGATATTTTTGTATTAAAAAAGTGAGACACTTTTGTGCCAAATAAAACAAAATCAATTAATAGTGTAAAACTATTTTAATAGGAGAAAAGAACTTTCGAAACAATTTTATGTACTTATCCTATGTATTGAACTCAAATATTACAAATTAATTGTATACTAATTTTATAATATTTTTCCGATGAATTGACATTGACGTAATGGCAGTATAATTATCCAACATAACAAATTTTCATCATTTTTTAAATTATAAATTTTATACTTTTGTTCCCATATATTGTCTTGATATAAGTATTATATCAAAAGAGATTCCTTCTTTTGATAAATTTATTTTTTAATTTGTATCTTTTCTGCTAAAAAAAACTACAAATTTCATATATCTTTTTCCTTTTGTTTTTCCTCCCATGTTAGTCCAAATAAAGAGAAATTAATTGTTCAATTATGTATTCATTTTTTCCTTTTCATTGAGAAATTAGTATTTCATAAATATTAAATTGTTATAATACATCTTGTACAAACACAACAATTACAATGATACCAACGTATAAAATTTTTATTTAATATATTCAATCCCCAAATTTATATAAAATAATGACTTATTATTAATCAAAATACAACTTTATTAATCAAATTACAACTTTATTAATCAACAATATTATGGGTTTCTATGCCAATTGAATAATTGTAAATTAAAAAAAACGTACCTTGAAATTGAGATGCATAAAAAGGCCCACGGTTTGAAAGTTAACAAATATTTTAATAGATGAATCTACAATTTCTGTGCAGTAAAATGAAATAAAAAATTATCAATTCAAGAATTACAACTCCCAAAATTATTTTATTAAGTAAAAACTTTTGGAAGAAAGATAAGTTATGATAGATAGAGAATAAATAAAAGTTGGAGCATAAGAAAGGTTATATGATTATAGAAAATTTGAGTTTATCATGTCAATTTTTTGGGGTGAATGCAATGTAATTATTCTTTGCATTTTCATCAATTAATGTGTGAATTTATACATTCTATAACTCTTTATACACTATGAGTTAACGTGTGAATTTATAGAGCCAGTTACTCTTTTAATGTTTTTAAAATTCTATTCATTTCTTTTTTTATATTTAATTTTCAGTAATTTTTTTTCAACATTTATTTTTAGTATTCACATGTCAACAAAGTAGGTATGACAACGAAAAATTGATTTGAGATTCTCCTTTTAATTTATTATATATGATATATGACATGAAATGATATGATTTGTTTAAAAAAAAAGCGTATTAAATAATCTAGCAAATAAATAGCTTTTTTGGATAAACGTTAACGAATAAAAGTATGAAGACTAATGAGAGTTTTTGGAATATTCCATTCCCTAAATACCCTAACTGTACCACAATAAAAATTATACGCTACATATTATACGCTACATTATATGTGGTATGGGTTGCACATATTGAGTTCTGCCTTCCAAAAATTCCAATTTTATTTAATTTAGGCTACATGTCATTAAGTATGGTGTGAGTTATATGACTCATGAGTTGCACCTTTAAACTCCAATATTAATTCTTCTCTACTAAGAAAATGCCATATGTCGTATTATGAAAGAGTCACTTGACAAAAAATTAGAGCGCCACCCGGTTTTATATTATTAATATGATTTATTTTCATCCCGTCAGATCCCGAGGAACCCAGACACGTGAGATTGTAATAAAATAAATAAAATATATATAGTAGGCTCTAGCCAAAACTACATGAAGTGCTTGATTCTCACAATGCTTCCACATAATATAATTACTACAGAACTCAATATATAACAAAATAGAAGTTTTACAAAGTTTATGAGCTATTAAAGCATAATTTAACAAGAAAGTCTGGCTCGATCAACAAAATATATTACAACGTAATTTATTTGTCCCCAAAAATCATACATACGCTAATTGCTATGACAAACTGATCCCATACTTAAACTAATACCATTGCATGCACCCTTCTAACTCTGAAAGGGAGTTATTGCTATGTGTACATGAGTAAATCCTTTAGGTGCTAGGGGCGCCTTCTTTTTGGACTGTACAGTTTGACAAACAAAAAGGCAGACATGATTAGTTATGAAAAGTATTCAAAATAATAAGTGATGTATATGGAAGCCAATCTCGAACCACTTTGCCTCAACAACCAAGTCGCGCAGGTTTACCAACCAAGTCGCACAATTTATAAACTCAATTACAGACTTTTAATTTTGAAACCCGAGTTCGATATTCTATTAGAAAACATTCTAACTCGAGCCAATATATAAGACTTTATGTATAAATATTTTGCTTGAGTGATCCTATCTATCCTAAACCTTTCGCAAGGGTCAACAAAATTAATATATTTTTAGAAAATTAGAATACCCATCATGATACTTTATTTGTTTCAAAATTAAGAAACCCAACGTGGCTCCCAAAATTTTAACAAAGAAACAACCGCTAAACTGTAGTACATTTTCTGACACAATATGCACACAAAATCTCCATATATTAATTTTTAGCTCAGTTATAATTTCTTGAATTTACTCAACTTATGCATAATTTATATTAAAACAAAGGAGACCTGCATAGTTTATATTTCTTCATTTTATGAAGAAATAAATATAACACGCAACATTTTCATAGCAAACAAATATCATGCAATAACCTATTGCCCATAACTAATTCGTACCTCTAACGAAAAGTAAGGAAATGCTTATAAAGAGGTGAAAAAGTGAGGTGGCTTGTTTGCTCTCTTTGAAAAATTATCAAAATTTTGTCAAAATACTTTTTCCCACATAGATGTTGATGAATGAACTGCAATTATGCCAAAATTTTAACTTATACAACTAAATTAGTGTAAGAATTTAGGAAATTTTAGATTTTTGAAGGAAGAAAAGGAGCTATACCAAGAGAAGAATGAACAAGAATAGCCATATAGTAGAATATTGGCTTGGGAAGTTGCATGCAATGCCAAATTCTCCAAATTTTGGTTTTTTTTTTCTCTTAATTCTCTCTATCTCTATTTACTGCTCTGTTTTCTACTCAATATGACTAGAAATTGAGCAAAAAATGAATATATATTATACAAAATGGACATGTGGCAGTTTATAAAACTGTTCACTGCAACACATATCTATTAATATATTTGAGACAGATTTTGCACGGTTAATAGTCTGTTTATGACCATCAATAGGCTGAAATAAGTATGTTGCCCCAAGGTTTGAAATTAAAATGATTTATTGATTTTTTATGATAACATATTCAAAGTAAAAATAAATGAAATCGAGCTCTATAATCATATTAATATTTGAAAAAGTGTTTGTGAAGGTCTCACGCTTAAAGAAAAGCTTGGAAAGGCTTCTATTCATTTGTCTTATAAGTTCAAAAGTTAGAAACATGAGAGTTGCAAGGATAAAAACAAGTTGACTTAGTGTCAAAATAGTTGACTTATTTCTTTCCAAATAATCAACTTTTTTGGTGCATTTCAAAGACAGATTCTCTAGGTTGCTGTAGACAATGCACACAAAGTAAAGAAGAGAATCCAAGACTATCAAGTTCTAAGACCCCTATTTTGACTAACAAGTTGTTATAGTAATGCACTCTTATTCTTTTTCACCTGCTTTAGTTGTTAATGTACTGAACAAATAGTTTCTTTAACCTATTGACTCTACTCTAGATATGTCGCTGCATGTTAAAGTATTTCGTACTTTAGATAATATAAAGCCAAAAACTTCAATTAATTTAAAGTAACGTCTACTTCATATATATATATATATATAATTGTTTTGTGTGTGTGTATTTAAGTGATATATATATATATTCAAATCTATATCTATGAATAATTTTTTGATAAAATATTTTCATCTCCTTATAATGTGCATAAAAAGTTCTTATTTTATTTATCAGAAGAATTTATATATAAAGTTAGATGCACGTAATGAAAATATAAGAAGTTCTAATAATTTACTTTATTCATGTAAAGCTTATGAGCCAAAATTCAAATTCGTTATTAACGTAAAAAACAAGAAACAAAAACCGGTGGAGGAACATCTTAAACCAACCCCGCCCGTTGAAAATAAGAAGACGGGAAGGGATCTAGAGTGAGCAAACATTATTTGAGACCGAATAAAGTTATCCCCATGTAGAATGGACATTTTTGCCTTTTTATTCTGCATTGCTAGAAAATTTTTCATACTGATACATCATTTGGCATAGGCTACTGTACTTTTGACACAATTTAATTATTATATGCTACCAGTGTTACTGTTCTTACAACGTGGAAAGCCAATCGGTTGCCGCCAAGTAGCTACAAAAGCCCGCATTGTCTGCGGAAAAGGTTCATTCTCCTGGCTATAAATTTCCCACCCACATCTCCATTCCATGGTATGAAAATCTCTCTCACTACATACTAATATATTCATAATGTTTTGGTCAATTAATAATGTTAAGCATCGGAGGATTCCTAGCTAACAAACCCACTCTGGATCATAACTGGCTTGTCTTGTGTAGAACGCACGGATTAAAGGGGCATTAATTAATTCATCTTGACATCAACGATAGAAACATGTAAATTAATGTGGATACACAATTACTAGTCTAAGTATATGGGTATTTGCCTGAGTGTGTAAATACCGGGATAGATACATGAATACTTAACGAAGTGAGTGATTATCTACAGGTGTATACGGATACCAATACGGGTAGTAAGGATATATTTAGATATGTTGTATGCATGATACACAAATATTTTAATTCACTAGGTGAAAATTACGTGCGTTGCACGTGGCGTTTTTTAATATGCAAAATATTGAGTATATATGTTACACGTCGTATTTTAATAGAAATTTTTATTTACAGGAAAATA
>MKEJ01031557.1:0-10860 GCA_001753735.1 Embelia ribes
ATTTATTAAATGAAATTATTGGGTGATCATGTGTTCCATTAGAATTAAATGCATATTGGTGAATTGTATTGTGAGAAGCATTTGTCAGTATATCATGAGTATCTTGGTTATCATGAGTTGAGGTAAGAAATGTGAAAATTGTGGTGATTGTGAGACTTATGATCTTATGTGAAATTCTGAGTTATTGTAAGTGTGAACGAGTATTGGAGACAAGTGTGATAACACGTGAGATTTGTGTGAGAATGTGTATATTAGTGTACGACTATAGGTCAAGAGTTGTGGGTGAAAATGGGTGTGAGAAAGCCCTTGAAATTATGCATTTCAGCGAGCATTTCCAGTCTGAGGGCACCATTCAAACGGTGTAAGAATGTCGTTCAAATGGTAGTGTTATTCAAACAGTAGCAAACAACAAGTCGAACGACATAGGCAGTGGGACCCAGTTTCGCTTTTCAACGATTTTAAGCATGTGAGTTGTATTATTTTCTATTTCCAGTGCTGAAAGTTAGTAAGAGGAAAAGAAGTGACGAAATGGAGAGGGTGAGTTTGTGAGATTGAGATCATCTAGCTAGATAGATTAGATTTGAGATTTTCTTGCATATTTGGACTCCCCATCTTATAGGCTCCACATTGATGTAAGTTTCTCTTCCTATCTCACTCATTCCTCGATACCTAAGTTTGCATGCTAGGTCCGAATGTTGAACCAAAGTTGAGAATCGTATTCTATATAATTTATAGAGTAATTTTATCCGTAAACTCATAATGATTCATTATCATTTATTAGATCAAACTCGGAGGCCCAACTAGGGTGAAATTGGGGCTTTTGGGTACGACTAAATGGGGAGGGTTCATTTTCACCTAGGTACGGCAGATTACCCGTGTTACAATAAATTGGAAAGTGTGTGTGTATATGACATGTGTGACACGTTTTTGTTTAATTGTGGAAAATTATGATATGTATGGTATGGTTAGCATATTATGGTGAAAAAGTGTGAATATCAACTATTTTGATTTTAAGTATGCAAGGCCTTGAATTATATAAGTTAACGTATAAAATTTATTATTGTGGCAAATTTTACAATTATTACTAATCATCTGTGATTATAGTATTAATGATAGAATCAAGATTGTGCTATTGTGGAAGTCGATGGTAAGTATTAAAGGTAAGCCTTAAATGCTCTTTTTGTGGTACATAATGATCATACATGTGTACATTAGTATACTCATACATGAGTATATACATAACTATATTGTGATACAAATTGTGGAAAAATTTTGTGTTTTGAAAGAACATGTGCATTGGGAAAGGATTGAGTCTATTTCCTATCTTTTAGAGACTAGGTCAACTTTTTCTATAAAACAAAATTTGTGATTTATGATATTTGTGATACGAATTTACGATTCTTGGGTCTAAGGACAAAGCTAGTTAGTGTGATTCTATGGCACATTTGTGAAAGGCCTTTAGTCCCAAAATTTTGTGAGCTATGGGAAACATTTGTGATTTGTGAAAATATTTGTGATTTGTGAAATCATTTGTGATTTTGGAAAAATAAAGGATTTGTAAACAAGTGGGGCGATTGCATATCATGTGGCATCATTCGGCATTACATGTACACACATATCATCTAAACACTTAAATTCTTTTTTTGTATCATACTACTAATCTAACCATACAAAATACATTTTTCTTCTATTTGTATTGTGATATTCCAGGCTTGGAGACCTACACAGATTTGGGGGCGCGACCTTAGGCCAGTGAGAGTCTAGGGCAACTTTGAGGCATTTTGGGAGCTCAAGCATATGATTGTCGAGTCAGAGCTAGATAGCATATTTTTGTGCATTTATTTTGTGTGAGCCATAGGACTTCATGTTAAATTTTTTGCTCTTATTTACATGTATATTTTGCTCGAGTACCTAGTTTGATCGTCTATACACACATGCCTTAGGTTGATAGCTATAGTTATGTATTTATATTTTGTGATAGGATTATTGTAGCTATTCGATTCATGTTGTATATGTAATCAAGTTGGGTTTTATTTTGTGTTGTTAGATTGCATACATAGTTTGTGAATGGCTATAGGATTTGTATATTTATTCATTTTATTATATTATGAATTGTGTTGTTTTTGGTTACTCGTTTTTTTATAGGATCACGTCCCTGGGTTCATAAGGATTTAGGCATGACAGACTATGCCCATGATAATCAAAACACACAAATACTATAACTATGCAAAAGATAATCAAGACTCGTCCCGGCTCACCTCACCTTGCCAATGACTAAAGCTGAAAAGTTGGGACTAACATTTATCTTTTTTTAAAACGACACTAGGATCCGTCTGCCAAACAAAACACCAATCCTAATCTTCATTGACCCATCTGCCAAATGTAGCGCCAGTCAATAGTAAAATTCCAGATCATATTTTTCATCTTTCACCATAAGGTTGTAGGCCTCATTGCATCCCGCTGTTTATAAAATAATATTTTTGTCCTGAAAAGAATGGAAAAGACTATTCAATTCCTAACTCTACTCTTACCAATGCATATGGCTCTCCCACACATGCTAATGCATAAATCTCGCCTACACATGGATATGATATTGAACAACACTTTAGCACGATGAATTATTCTACGAACTAATTATCATGTGAAACTTTATTATATCAATTACGCCATACATAAAGTCATACATTAAGCAATCAAATATGTCATTCAACTAATCATACACGCCTATATACCACAAATTCTCCATTGTATATTAAGTTTACAGTCTACCGTACCTCACTAATGCATCGAATAGTCATCGGAAGGCTAACGTCAATTTCCTCGAAAAATTCCTTTTCTTGCTCAAATTGAATTACTCTAGCACCCACACAAATCACCCCGTTCCTAGTATATAAAACGTTCCACAAGAGGTAGGAAAGAAGTTTGATAAATTTGTCTCAATGAGTACTTGACATGGAATTTGAGAAATCAGAATAAGAATAGAATTCAGTGAAATTACCTCAACACGTAGGCCTCACAATTGTGATGAGGAAGTATTGAAGCCTCGAAACTAACCGAATCTTGACACTAGATGAAATCATCCCACCTTTGCCAAGCTTCAATTTCGTCTTTCAACTTGATATATGATCTAGAAGATGGACATGAATCGTCATGCACCTAGGTAAGAAAATAATCCCCTCGGGATAACAATAATATATAATTCATTTCAATGTACAAGCATAACACAGAAACCAAGAGTTTGAAAATGAACGAGACGAGAAGCGAGACTTACCTCAAAATTTTTTCCTTGCTCTAAGGAAGTCAAAAATCCATTTTGTTTTCACGTCTGAACTCGGGACTTGGATGAAATCACGAGCTAAAGATTGAGCTTCCTATTCACCCCTCTCTCTTTTTCTACTGAATTTTCAAAATGGGGAAAAGTAAAAAGGGACAAGAGTTGACAAGTAGTCAAAAAAGGACTTTTTTTCACACGCTGATACGTTTGATGACTCTAAGTCGACTGTCCGACGATGGTTCGATGATGAACAACCCGTCAGACAGCCTCCAGATACATGGAAAAATACTTAGAAATTTTTTGAAATTTTGGCCAACTAGGGAAACTCTAGCACTACTTGTTCGACGACTTGTCCAACTACCCATGCCCGTCAGATACCCTCAGGACATGCCAAAAGCTGCTACCTTTGACTAAGTGTCCCAATCACTATTATTCAATTAAAATGAATAAAATTGCTTTTAAAAGTATCCCACCTATGATAATACATTGTATTATCATAATATTAAGCATACTCGCCATGCCACACACTTGCCAATGTAACTATGCAATAGCCCTGCCATATAATGCATATTAATGATAATAATATTATGATGAAATCTATAATATTATTAAAGCAAAAAATTCATTCAAATTTCTGAGGCGTTACATTCTCCCCACGTTATGACATTTCCTCAAATTTTGCATATACTACACCAAAAAATAAAATGTACCGAAATCGATGAAAAGTTATGGGTATTTAGCTTATATCAACTCCTTGTGTTCCTACGCCATCTCTTTGTTCGAACCACTTTTTCACAATATTTTAACCAAGCAATTGACTTCCTCTTCAATACTTGTTCTTTATGATTGAGAACTTGAATTGATTTGATTTCATTGGTTCTTCAATGTACAAACCGTAAAAGTTGATAACATGAGAGGGATCCTGAATATACTTCCGCAGCATAGAAACACAGAAAATAGGATGCATACTCGATAGTTGCAGCAATAAAGCAAGCCAATATGCCACATCCCCAATAGTTTCAAGAACTAAGAAAGGACCAACATACATGGGTGATAATTTTCCTTTCTTGCCAAACCATATAACTTCCTTCTGTGGAGATATTTCAAGAATACATGATCGCCCACCTTGAATGACAAAGGATGTCTTCTCACGTCCGCATAACTCTTATGGTGACTCCATATTGTTTAATTAATCTCTCATTCTCAGTAGTTTCTCGTACCAGATCGAGACCAAACAAAGCCCCATTTCCCACTTCTGCCCAACAGATCGGAGAATGACAGGGACACCCATACAACGCTTCAAAAGGATCTATCTCAATGCTCAAATGATAACTATTATTGTACGCGAACACTATCAAGTTCACACGCTCTTCCCAGCCTCCACTAAAGTCAAGGACACACACCCTAAGCATGTTCTCTAGAGTCTAGATCGTCCTCTCAGATTGGCCATCCGTTTAAGGATGAAAGGCCTTACTCAACGCAAGAGTGGTCCCCAAAGCACTTTGGAGACTCACTTAGATATGCGAAATGAAACAAGGATCTCTATCCAAAATAATGGATAGGAATCCCAGTGCAACTAAATAATCTCATTGATATATTTCTAATAAAACTTTTCTACTGAGTCGGTAACACGTATCGGAAGGAAATGCACAGATTTCGTTAGATGATCCATAACAACCCAAATAGCATCATACCCCCACTTCGATCTCGATAACCCCATGACCAAATCCATGGTAATCCATTCCCACTTCCACTCGGGAACGGGCAATGGCTGCAATAACCTACCAAGGCAGTTGTGCTCAACTTTAACTTGTTACATATTAAGCAATGAGACATAAACTCCGCTAAATCTTTATCCATTCCAGGCCACCATAAATAATGAGACACGTCATGGAACATCTGGGTATCCCCCGGGATGCACTGCCAACCTTGAATAATAAGATTCCCATAAAACCTTATCTCTAATTGAAATAAGGACATACAAACGACTTTGGAAATGCAATCCGCTATCGTCGGAGATGGTCCAAAGATCAAGACTATGCTTACTAAGAATGCATATTCGATACGCATCCGATTCTTCATCTAATTGCTATGCCTCCACTATTAGAGTAACTAATGTTGGTTGGACTTCAACAGTAAAAAATGAAGCCCATTCGTTCACCTCCACAATCTCTAACCCAAACTCGTTAAGTACTCGAAGCATCTCCCATTCATCAATGGCAAGGCAAGCAATAGAGCAACAAGTCTTCCAATTTAAAGCATCCGCCACCATATTGGCTTTCCCGGGATGATATTCCAAATCGAAATTGTATTACTCCAAGTACTCTATCAACCTCCTCTGATGCATATTCAAATCACATTGTGTGAAGAAATACTTCAACGATTTGTAATCTGAATACAACTAGAACTTCTATCCATATAGATAGTGTGGCCAACACTTTAGTGCGAACACTACCACACCGAGATGTAAGTCATGAGTCGGATAATTTTGCTCATGCACTTTAAATTTTCGTAAAGCATACGCCACCACCTTTCCAATTTACATAAGCACACATCCCAATTCTTCTTTTGTTGTATCGCAATACACCGTATAGCCGATTCCTCACTCAAGAATAACAAGAATTGGAGATGACATCAACAAGTCTTTCAATCGTAGAAAAGACTCTTTGCATTTGAGTCCCACTCGAAATTCACCCCTTTACGAGTAATTCTAGTTAAAGGACCCAACAGATGTAAAAAGTTTATAATGAAATGTCGACAGTACCCTGCCAACCGCAAGAAACTTTGAATCGCGAATACAGATTTAAGTTGTTCCCAATTGGTAACGACCTCAATTTTTGTAGGATCCACCGTAACACCCTCTACCAACACTATGTGCCCGAGAAAATCGACTTCCGACAACTAAAATTCACATTTTGAAAACTTGGCATAAAGTTGATATTCCCGAAAAGTAGAAAGAACAATCCAAAAATGTTTACAATATGTCTCTTCGGTAGGCGAATAAATAAGAATGTCATTGATGAACACTACTTGAACTGATTGAGATAAGGGTTGAAGATTTAGTTCATTAAATCTATGAAAGTTGTTTGAGCATTTTTAAGATCGAAAGACAACACAAGAAATTCGATATGCCCGTACCGAGTATGAAATGCTATCTTCGGTATATCTTCCATTCTAGCCTACAACTAATGATATCCCATACAAAAATCGATCTTAGAAAAGAACTTTGAACCCCTAAGTTGGTCAAAGAGATCATCGATTCTTAATAGAGGATATTAGTTCTTAATAATCACCTGGTTTCGCTTACGTTAGTCAATGCACATTCGCATCGATCCATCCTTCTTCAACACAAATAATGCCAGAGCGCCCCAAGGTAAAGAACTAGGTCTAATAAAACTCTACAGCCACAATTCATCCATCTCTATGGGAGCCAAATGATAGGGAATTATAGCGATTGGTTTGGTACTGGGTACCAAGTCAATAACAAATTCAACTTCCCTTTCAGGAGGTAATCCATTTAAATAATCGAAAAATACATCCGAAAACTCATTAACAATAGGAATTGATTCTAACCCCGAATGAACCTCCTCCGCAATAGATAGGCTAGCTAGCATAACCGAAATACTAGTTAAAGCATGCCGTGTATAAGGAAGAATGTGATTACGACCTCCTAAAAACTAACGCTGACTCCCTCAGAAGTTATCATCACCACCCTACGTCGCTCACAATCAATCACTGTATAAAAGTCCGTCAACCAATCTATATCCAGAATGATGTCGAAACCGAACATGCCAAAGATTACGAAGTCATATACGAATATATGGTATGAAATTAAAATTTTGCCCCCCCGACAAATACGATCAATAAGGAATGTGTGATCCCCTGGAGTATCAACATATATAGGAGACTCCATACACTCCATAGGCAGTTCTAACATAGATGCAAAGCATAAAGAAATGAATGAAAGTGATGCACCCGTGTTAAATAATACATGTGTCCAAGTGGAAAGAAATGGCAACATACCTCGAATGATAGAAGGCTCGGCCTCATCTAGAGCTTGAGGTATTGTATATGTACGAGTTTGAGAAGTCCGACCCTGTTGAAAACTACCTCGAGTCCCACCACCACTTTGATAACCCCCACGAGGTATCCCCTTACTCTGCCGAGAAAAAGAAGAAAGTACAACATGTGGTATCCTAGGAGCTACCCCAGATGAAAAAGATTGTCACTAACCAATAAGGATAGCTGGAGTAGGCAAGCCCTTAGGACATCGCGACTGCATGTAGCCCCTCTTGCCGCATCAATGATAGGCGGCCATAAGACATGACTTTTGAATATGTCATCCCCTCCCTACACATATGACAAACAACAGACTGGGGATAGTCACGAGCTATGTGGCCTTGTCAACTACTTATGAAATACCTCGTATTTTGAATAGTGGTGCCCGAAGATGTTGAACCCACCTGTTGAGACGTCCATGAGAAGAAAAAAAACCCTCTCGTGACCTCTTCCTACCACCACCCCCACTAGCTTGAGAACAACCATTGTCACTGCCACCACCACGGTTCCCCGAACCTATACTCGAAACTTAAATAGTCTGTGGATCCTTAAATGAACCCGAAGGTCTAGAAGAACAAGAAAGATCCCCGCGTTGCTTATTAAGCACACTATACTCTACCTTCATGACTACCCCCAACACATCCCTTAAGCGTCTCGTGAATATTCGCCATGACATGAGTTTGTATCGAAGGGCACAAACCTTGCTCAAATAGCCTAATTTATAGTTTCTCCGTTGAAACTACCTCTAGTGCATACCACAATAAACTAGTAAAGTTTATTTGATATGATTGCACATCCATATTTCCTGAATAAGGCTTATAAACTCATCTCTCTTTCTTTCCCGGTGCATATCAGGAAAGAATTGTTCCAGGAACAAATCCTTGAAAGTGGCCCAAGTGAGATTACTTCCATTGAAAATCGCCTCTTGACCTTTTCACCACTTTGCTGCCTCACCCCGCAGATAGAATGGTGTTGTTGCCATCCTAAGATCATCGTCTACTATCTGAAGCGACTTGAAGATGCGCTCCACATCTTCTAGTCATTCGTCCACAACAATTGGTTCTGGATCCCTTTTATAGATAGGATAATCCTTCCTCCTGAAATGTTCCTAAACTGTCGAGACTCGAGTCTTGTCACTTTCTCCCCGCGAACTCCCTGTCATATGTATGAGAATATCTTCCATCACCCAAAACCTCTCCTCTTCCCATTGAAGATGAGCACACAGGGGAATTTGAAATTGAGGTAAATGACCATCGCCATCATTTTCCTCTATGTTTTCCTCTTCTGACGTTTCTTCCAATTCGGGAATGTTTTCTTCTTCCCTTACATCCGCTATTGTTTGTATGCATAGGTGACGTCTCCTCCTCATCAAGAACCCTCGTTCTACCACCTCGACCACGAGTATTTACTCCTTTGCCTCCATATCACCCGCAGCCTCGACTTCCATGCCTTCTCGCCATAACTTAACTTCACATCACAACGAAAGAAAGGAGATTCAAAGTCATTCATTATAATGTAATAATAGTAATCAACACAAGAAAACTATCACACATTAAGTCATTCAATAAGTTAGCACTATGTAAACAATATATATGCATAACTACACTCTCGACCCTGCCAAACTCCTACTCATAAATCATCACAGTTTACATAACTTGGTTAGCTCTGATACCAACTTGTCGTGCCACGAAAAGTGTCATCTAGGAATTGCTAGATAAAGAGAAAAGAAAAAGAAAAGAAAAGGCACGTAAAATATTTCTACATTATAATTATCGCTACAATATCTAATCACCACTGCAGGGTAATACTACGTATCTATATACAACAATCACATTAGAGCTGCACAATAGAAAATACATATATATAAACTATCCTAAAATATATGTATAAACTATGCTAAAAAAATAGGAATACCAGCGCTGATACTATATAAAAATAACATTAATATAGTGTAAATAGCCAGTTTACATGTACATCACCTCAAGCTATCTACTTGAAAAAAATAATTAAGAAAAAGAAGTTACAACATATTCTTGCTACTACAAAAGTACTATAAGAGTAACAAAAATGTATAACTTCAACGTCTCCTACACCATACCTGCTATAGCATCAAAATGTATATATATGAGCTTCTAAGGATGCTTAAAGCCCGTCTCCACCTACAAAACCTTACATGATAAAATAAAGAAGAAAAATATATGGTCAGATGATAAACATCAAGATGAAATTGAGCTAAGTGCTATATGACTTGAATGAGCATGCTATTCATAAACAATAAGGCATTTAAAGTAAGCATGGTTCAACAATGAAATAGTGCAAACAATGCTAATTTGAATGCCAATGAGAATACCTATACTACCAATGCTATAACTATTCAATAGGATAATCATGTCTTTACAATGTCTTACCATCACCTCGCCAACACAACACCTACAACTCAAGCTAAAAAGTTGGGACTAGATTCTATCACTTTTTAAAACAACTCTATGATCTGTCTCTCACGTGGTAACTATAAAGTCTTAGAAATCCTAAGTGAATTTTTTATGTAAATGAACAATATTATTAAACATGATTTAATGATACTATTTATTTAATTCGATGAATTTTTATGACTTGTACAGTTATTTTGTAGAGTGATACTATACCGGGTTTGGAGATGAAATAGGATAAGAAGGAAAAAGAACTTGGCAAAGTCACACTTTTCATGCTAAGTATTGAGGGACCAAAAGAAAGGAGAAAATGGTTCCAAACCAAACTTTGAATTTATCGGCTTTATTTCATCAACTTAGGAAGTTCGTTTGTTGATAAAAAGTTAGTTTTCATGATCCTTGACACAAGATCTTCATTTTTAGGTAAGTCTAGTTGTCTATATCATTCATTTATATAATCTCAATTTACGTGACATATCAGTACATGAAATAAAATTGTCGATCTTATTCTTAACATCGTTTAGATCATCTTTGATTCTAGGGTTTTCAAGGAAAATTTGTTGATTCGGAGATCATTGTTAAATTTGAAAAGTACTCATATTCACATTTATGTATTTCATAATTTGAGTCGTTTTATTTCTTTTTGGGACACATAATATCGATTTAATAAAATTTATAGAAAGCATTGAAGTCATATAACCTTACCATGACAGTTGGGAAATTAGATATGGGATTATTTCATTGGTTGTGTAACACTCGGGTGGCGGTTTAATGAAGGCTAGGTCGCGTCATACTCAATGGTGGATCGTAGCATTTTAAAGAAATCATAGCAATACTAGTCCCACCTTTATTTTTGTAGTTTTGTAGTCATAGTTTTGTAGTTGGGGTCGTATCATGGCGTGTATAGCATACATGTACATTATTACATTCATGTACATGACCTTACTGATTATATATATATTGTTGCATATACAACTTCATACGTTACATCCCGAATTTCAACAAACCCAAGGACGTGAACTAATAGAAATAAAAATAACTAACTATTACCTCCCATCTTCCAACCTCTATTCTTCAAACCTTTGAATACTTAACATG
>MKEJ01031558.1:0-10951 GCA_001753735.1 Embelia ribes
ATTAAGTTTATTAAAAACATACTCATCAATTAGGGTTAGTTCGAATCTGTTAAATCATCTTCATCCCATAGGCAAGAAAAGAGCCCTAGCCTAGCATGTTAACAATGAAAACAACGATAACTGGATAACAATCCATGATCAAATGATATAACTTCAAATAATAATGAGCAACTACGATTACGGTAATTATAAAAGAACCTAAACTACGAAAACTGATTTATACTACTACTATGTAAATAAAACAACTAATTAAATAAAAATACCAACTCACAAACTTTTATTGAATTCTTGAATCTCCACAATTCTCCACAGTTTCCACTAAAGCAATAGAAAGATAATGGAGAATGTTGAATAATGAATGATGAATGAGCTAAACAATAAGATCAATCCTTTATATAATACTAAAAACTGCATATTCTAGAGTTTCCTGATTTGCAGATATCTAAAACTGCGTATTCCGGAGTTTCCTTTTTTTACACTTCATTTATCACTTTTACTCATTTGCAAGTCTTCCAATGGCCCAAAATCGTCACCTTGAGTCTTGAAAATCCAAGCATCTTCACCGTTGCGTCAACTGCCTCGTAAAACATCCACTTAAGCTCTTTATTTGCATCAAACAAATTAAAATCTGTAATACCGAAATATAACCAGTTTCACACAACATATGAAAGATAAATAACTTAAATGTGTTGCATTATACTATTAATTAATACAGTTTTAAGGACTAATAAGTGGACTCCATTGCTTTATGACTTTATAACACACTTTATCTCTTATACCCTATTAATTTCGAAAATAGAAGGTAGAAAGATAGAGGGAAGAAAGAAGTAAATCTTGGAGATAAAAGTCTTGAATCGATCTAGTTCCCAAAGGCGGATCCGAAATCTAAGAGTAGATTCTTGATCCTTAGAACATAAAGATCATTTCCACGTAAGTTTTTCTTTCATCCCTTCCGTTTGATTTCTTTCATTTTTTGTGCCTAGATGGTACGAGAATTTGAAGTTGATTTTCTTTATCCTCATAAGGAGTAGAACACTTTTAAGTCTCGATGTTTAAAGATTTGATTTCGTTTGTTAGATCAAATCGAATGGTGAAAGAGAAGAAGATTTAAGGCTTTTCGACGATTAGCTCTCGAAAGTATTCTAGCGTGCTAATAGGTATGAGTAGCCTACAAAATAATATAATACGTGTGAGTTTATGTGTGTACCTTATGTGTGAATCGTATGATGTTGTAGTCTAATTCGTAGAAGTTGAATTAGAGATGAATTTTAGTTGTTTGAAGTTATTAGAAGATGAAGGAAGCATATTTAGAAGATGAGTGAATTATATTGTCATTGTATTGACATTTATGCATTGAAGTGGCATTTCACGTATGTGGAACTAAAGTAGCATTTTTTATAAACGAGAAGTTTTGAAATGATTTTCCAAAGAATTGAAGCTTTGAAATGAAGTTTTGAAGAGAAGAAAAGAGAACAATTTGGTTTATATTTGAAGGTGCGATGCTCATTCTAATTTATCGAAGTGAAGCATGAAGTTTATGAAGTTCGAATATTGAATTTTTGAAGTTTTAAATATGATAATAATTTGAGGAAGTTATATTGCATTCATGGAAAATTGAGTCATTTTTCATTTCTTTTCGGGACAAAGTGTCGAAAGTTTACGAAGCTTAAGAAGAAAAGCAAATAGAAGACCTGACGCCTTACTGTGAAAGTTGGGAAACCTAATCAGGGAAATTACCTATATATGTTTCACGAAGGGAACGATTTATAGAGGGTTCACGAAAGAACCTAGTTTTAGAATAAAATGAATTTAGACACTAGTCTCAATATTTTATAAGTTGAAATTTAGAAGTGAAGTCGAAGTCGAGTCAAGTTACATGGTATACATCTTTATATGTGGTATGTTTATGCATTATGGCACCGCATAGTATCGCACGTATCATTTTATTTAGTAGTCTAACTCGCGCATTTTTCTTTCCTATATTGTATCATAACATCATTGTAGGTACAGAGGATAACGGGAGGCATTCTTGAGATGGTCCGAAGTTGATGTACATATTTTTTTGTGAAGATATGCTTTTGTATCTTATTTTGTAACGGCCTCATTCATGTTATTATAATTGGCCTAGAAGTAATATATTTGAACTTCATGATGTTGTACATATTCGAAATATTAGAAGTTGTATATTTTATATTACAAATTGTTGTAGCTCTTGAGTTTGTTTGGGCTTAACAAAAGAGTAATATATACTCTTGTATACTCATGAGATTTTTATGAGATTATATTTTGTTGAAAAAATTCGCTTATTGAAGTTGTAATTATGGTGTTTACCTATAAATTGATATAAAAGTCATATGCAGGATACGTTATATTATCTTGCTTAAATATAACAGACGTATGCGGGCTATAGTGTAGTATTCTTTTATGCGTACTCTGATAATAGGTAGTGCTGTAGAATAAGAAGTGACAGAAGCGAAGTAGAAGAAATTCCTTTTTTTTTTTCAAATATATATATTCGTTTCCTTTTCTTTAAAAAGGGATTAGGATCGCAACCCCAGGTCATTTGGGATTTCAGGGCGCGACAGGCTGGTATCATAGCTTAACCGGGTTATATAAACCTTGGTAGCTTGAGGGTAGGAAGGGCCGAGAGTGTAGGCATGATTGATGATTTTAGTTTCTTGCTAAAAGTTAAAGAGTGTATAGAAGTATCGCATGAGTAATTTTGCTAGCGCGTGAGTTGGAATTGCAACATAAAGAGTTGTATTCATAGAAGTTTCGAAGTTTTCTTTTTCCGAAGGCGAGTGCAGTGTAAAGGCATTTGTTTACGAATAAATTTATGTCTTTTATATTATTGATTATGAAGTGAAGTAAAGTATGGCTATAGGAAGAACTTATGGGCGAGGAAGAAGTAGTGGACGAAGTGGTAGTCAAGGCCATGGGATTGGTTCTCGAGGTGGTCGTGTTGGAAGTCGTGGTATTAAAGAAGCGGAAGCTAGACGTACTCGGGCTCGAGAAGTCGAGATTCAGGAAACCGAGGGTGTTTCAGGCTTGGAAGAGAGTAGTGAAGCGAGTTTGGAGGGATACGAAGAAAATATTCCAAATACTCGACCTCATGTTTAGCCACAAGCTCAAGTAGGAGCCGGAAGAGCTCAAGTAGACGCTACGGGCTTGATGAGAGCCATAGATGAAGTTATGCGTAACTTGGCGCATGATACGAGGAGCGTACCGAGTGCCGAGACAAGGGCTCGAAAGCTCAGATAAGTTTTAGGCGGATGAATCCATCCACGTTTACGGGGGAAGAAGAACCAATCATGGCAGAGCATTGGCTTACAGGGGTGGAGTATATCTTCGACGTGCTCCACATACTTGATGAGGACCTACGGATGGTGGTGGCACCATTCTTTCTTGGCGGAGAAGAGGGCTAGTGGTGTAAGGGCTATGAAAAGATACATGATCGCCGGAATATCAAGTGGGCGGTATTCCAAAGTTCATTTCTGAAGGAGTTCTTTTGTGCTACCTTATGAGAAAGGAAACAAAAGGAGTTCACGAGCCTTCTCCAGAATAATTCGATGGTGTAATAGTATCAGATATTGTTTACAAGCCTATCTCGTTACGCACCGGAACTTGTTTCTAAGGAAGAGCTAAGTGTAAGCAAGTTTAAGGATGGACTCCGGCATGCTATTAAGAACATCGAGGTTTCGGGGCTCTATAAGACTTGTAAGTGCAGCTATGAAAGTGGAGGCGAGTTTACTCAAGAGATAGCAGGTTCTTTATGCTCGTCTTCCTAGGCCTTAGGGGTAGTGTTCTGGTTCTCGTTCCGTTTAGGATTCGGGATTTACTTCGGAAAATTGTAGTGGAGTTGGAGGAGGTGGAAGTGTTGGCTGAAGTTTGGGTTCGAATGTCGAAGATGGAAGTAGTAGGAAGAGAGCCCGAGATGTATTCTTTCCTCCTTCACGTGGTGGGCATTCTCAACCTACACGTTCTTCTGTTTCTAGCACACCGGTTCAAGGGTAGGGGTGTTTTACTTGTAGCCAGCAGGGTCACTTGGCTCGAGATTGCTCTCGCTCTCCGGTATGTCGTATATGTGGTGCAGAGGGGTACATATGGATTTTGTGTCCTTTCGCAATTTGTAGGAGGTGCGGTGGTAGGGGACATATGCAGGCGTGTTATCGCGACGGTTTCGCAATTCCGAGCGGCTCTCGAGAAGCTTCTTCTTCTATTTAGCCTGAGATAGCGATGAGGAGGCCGTATGTACCTCCATCCATCTCTTCTCGTCAGGGAGATGAACCTTCTCCTGGAGGTGGTAGTGGCTATCGCGGAGGATTTCAGCAGGGCCAGACTTCTCAGGCTCGTACTTATGCTATGCCGCAAGCTCCAAATATTGTAGAGCCTTGTGTAGTAAGAGGTATTCTCCCTTTCCTTGCTACTTGGGCCCAGATGTTGTTTGACACTGGTGTATCATGATCTTTCATATCTGCACGTTTTGCACACATGTTATAGTTATCAGTAGAACAGTTGAATGCCCTCATATATGTAAATACTTCGAGGGAGAAAATTTTTCTTGTTACTAAAGTGTGTCGAAAGTGCGAGTTAGTAATAGAAGATCACATTTTCAAGTATGATTTCGTAGTGTTCGAAATGTTGGGGTTTGACATCGTTATCGGCATTGATTGGTTGTCACACTTTCATGCTGTTTTTTATTGTGAGAAGTGTAAGGTGTCGATATTGACGCCTACGGGAGTAAGAATTTGTTATCAGGGAGAGCGTAAATCCCCTCTTCCTTATACGCGTAAGACGCAAACTAGTCTAACATGTATGCTAGCTAGTCTTTCTATTTCTGAGGTGTCAGTTTTGGGGTTGGAGTCAATCCCTATGGTGCATGGATTTGTAGATGTTTTCCCCGAAAATTGAGCAGTCTTCCGCATGAGTGGGAAATTGAATTATCTATTGATTTGATTTCAGACACGAAGCCGGTGACTATTACGCCGTATCGCAAGGCTCCAGCTAAGTTAGATGAACTAAGGATTCAGATCGATGATCTTAAATTGAAGGGTTTCATTCATGATAGCACTTTTTCGTAGGATGCACCAACTTTGTTCATGCCTAAGACTTATGGCACAATGAGGATGTGTATAGATTATCGGAAGTTGAACCGTGTGACCGTGAAGAACAAGTATCATTTGCCGAGAATCATTGACTTGTTCGATTAGTTGCGGGGTTCTCATGCTTAACGATTTACAGATACGTATTATAATACATTTAGTTCTTAAAAAATTGCACATATAATAATTTCCAAGGTGACGGGTGGGACTGGGCTCGAATATTGATAGTTATATTCTCAAGCACATCTCCACCTCCATGGGAAAATGCAAACAATGCCTATGATGAATCAGTAGTTAAAGGTTGAGTACCCTTGAAAAATATTTAACCACCTAAAACTTGTTAGCAATGCTGAATCTATTGCCAAAAACACAACTGCCTGCAATGAGTTATGTGGCAACTTGGCTGTGGTATACGAGCCATAAACGAAATCGGTCCGGGGAAATATTAAAAAGTGAACAAGCTGCCCCGAGTATGTTTCTCAAATTAACTTGCCAATAATTAAATTGGGGCACAGTTGAAAACAAGGAAAAAAACAGAAAGAGAGGTAAAAATCACCTTTTTGGATACGGAATTCGAGCTATCTGATTGGTTTTTTGTGCAAGTGTCGGATAACTTATCCTCCTTTGGTATGTTCTCACTTGTTTGAGAACAGACTGGCGATGGAGGAAGTACATCTTCTGGACAGAACTTATTCTCAAAATTTGATTCCTTCACTGTTTCGTTTGATCCCGAAAATCGAAGTTTCTCACTTTTTGGTAACTTTTTTACCAAAGGCTCTTTATCCGGACCGTATAGCTCTTCACATTCTGCAAGAGACATATCAACATCTCCTTCATTAGTTACGGGGTCTTGATGAGAGCACCCTTCTGCTTTAACCTCAATTGTTCCATCTTGACCCTCGGGGTTAACGGCATCATTTAACTTATCCGAAGTGAAAGTAGAAAAAACCACTTTAATTTTTGAATCTTCTTGTTCTGGCTTATAATCATCTTCTTGCAACTTAGATACTTTTATAGCACTTGCGCCAATGAAGTCTTCATCTTCCAAATTGTACTCAAAGTCACCATATATATCAAGTTCCGGATGAGATCCCATTTCATGTACATTATCAGGTTCCTCTCCTTCAATCTCTTTCGAGGACTCGTTCGCTTCGTGGTTTACTATCTGTCGGTGATGTGGACTATTTGGCGGTGAATCAGACAAAAGGCCCGCTTTTTTGAGTGCTTCCTCAACAGAGGGGTCATTAGAGGGATCCTCAACAATTTCTTCCACTCTTTCACTGGGTGTTGCTAACGGGGTAGGATCTAGATCCAGGGTACTACTAGAGCTGGTGTTTTCTACCCGATGCGATACCTCTTGCGACATTAGATTCGCATACACTAGCTTGCTATTTGATTTATCAGCAACTTCTTTCTCAATATTAACTGCATCAGCAACAGCCAACTCTGTATCTGCAGTCCTGCGTATTACCGGTAGATTTGCCTTGCGCAAAAAGTGCTCCGTCAGACGGTTAAGTTGTGCCTGTGCCACATTTGGCAATTAAAAATGTAAACAAAAACTGTAGGAATTTTTAAGATGGGTCAGCTCTAAAAAGATTTTCTGGAAAGACTTCAGTGAAAATTGCCAATTATTAAATTATTAGATGTTTAAATCGTTTATGAAAAATCATGAAACGAAAATAAATTTAAGCCAGACTCGGGGAAAGGCATAAAATTACCTGCCTAACTGATATGGGGATTTTATTACGCCGGCTGGGTGCTAATACTGGTCTCATCTCCACTGGTAGCTGAGCCTGTCAAATGAACAATACAAAATAAATTTTGGATATGGAGTTTCATACATAATAAATAGCATAAATGAAAACAAAATTGCTACAGACCAATAAAGGATAATTTCTTTTGAGCACCGGATCATCTTCCTGTTTTCCGTTGGTGGCATTACTGCCTGTAGCTGCTGTTTTTCGAGCAAGAATCTCAAGAGCCCATTTCCTCTTATCCTTCTTTACATCATCAGATTTACATTCTGTTTCACACTTTGCATTCGTAGATTTAACACCTTGGTTTGATACCTTGCCTGTCTGCTGAGGTTTTAGAATGTGATTCACCACAGACGGGGTGGACATATTTTCAACTGTAGACGGTCCGATATTATCGGGAACGCTATTACCACCAAGATCGCAGATAGGCTTGATATCATTCTTACGGGGAAAAACAGAATTATCAGCTAAATACAACCTCGAGAGAATCGAAGTTTTAGCCTTGCTTTCTGCTCCCTTGTCAGTTTTTTTCTCATCAGAACCATTCCTAAGAAGACTGAGAACCGATTTCAATGTGTCAATTTTTTCAGGTTTCCCAGCTTGCAAACACCGATGTTTCCAAAATTCGATTTCACAATCTCGGGTCCATGACTTTTTTCTTTTACCACCGATACCATATATTTTCTTTGTCAGACTTTCACGCACTTTTCCTTTCTGCAAAATCACCTTCTTAGCCTTCAAAACTAAAGCTGGCGAGTTCTTAGCTGGTTCAGATACAGAACCCGATACTGCAGCCCTAAAAGCAGCAAGAAGTTCTGGATTAACGTGATTTTCTCCCAATTCTGATTTATTACGAACCGCTTCTTTAATTTCTTTTCTTAGATTTTGAACTAAAATCGACGACTCTTTGTCCTCAGT
Source organism: Embelia ribes (assembly GCA_001753735.1). Classification (NCBI taxonomy): domain Eukaryota; kingdom Viridiplantae; phylum Streptophyta; class Magnoliopsida; order Ericales; family Primulaceae; genus Embelia; species Embelia ribes. Next base: position 7,778 of record MKEJ01031558.1, read on the forward strand.
AGCCCTTCGCATGATTTTCTTTACTCTCAAACCAGCAGCCTTTTCCCTTTGTCTACGATCTGTCCCCTTAACTATGCTCATTATATCTGAACCGTCCTTTTCTCCTTTAGAATCACTTTTTTGAGATCCACTTGCAGTATATCCATCAGCCGTGTTTTTTGAATCAATCACTGAAATATGTTTATCAACTCTCAACTTCTTCCTTGAAGCATTGGTCAAAACTTTACTTTTGGTTTCTTCATCATCAGAAACCATGTGCATATCATAACTGACACAAGAAAAACCAAAAACAAAATGACAAGAATAAGCGATAATGAGCAACGATCGAAAATAGCTTAACTGTTTTTTATTCAAAATGACATAAGCATATTAAAACATGGAGCTTACAATCTAGGTTCATATAAAGTTTAAAATGCAGAAATTCAAGCACTTAAAGCAAGTCTACAAATCAATACATATTAGTTCGATGGTCAAGATCACGATATTTGGTGATCATAAAATTTCACTTTATCCCTTAGTTAGATCTAATATATTTCCTTAATCTAGCAGCTGTGCTTCACCCCAACCCTTTTAAAGAAGGTGTTAAATGTTTTCAAAAAGTACGGAGTTCCACACACAGGCCCTCTAAAATCTTGATCTTCCAGTTAAAAACTTAACAATGCGTAAAAAATTGTGTTACGAGAATCAGGATACAAAAGTTAAAGATGGACAAATTTCAGCGAGGGGACAAACACATGCAACTAGCCTGCCTGAGTCAGCAAGGATATACAATGTAATCAGATCAATTTACTGAAAATTTTAGAATGGTGAAAAGCAAAGCCGCAACAGATCAAGTACCAACCCACAATCTCTAAGCTTTCTCTTTGTCCCGGTTACTACACGAGCGTTGTCCTTCCTGTCAGGAGTAGCATTGCCAGCTGAAAGCAAATGCACCAAAAATAAATAAGAACGAAATTAGCATCCAACAAAACCATCAAATTCTAGAGATTGATTTGGTTACAATTTTCGAACTAAAAAAAGCAGGAAATAAGCTTGAAGAATAGATTCCAAAGACAAACCCAAACATTTCCCAGGAACACCCCACCTTTGGGGAACTTATATCAAGCTGTTATGAAACCAGCACATTGTTCTTGAATGAATATGGAAACAACAAATAAGGGTGAACATGACTTTAATTCCTCGACCACTGACCCCAAAAAGAATAAAAAATAAAAAATTGAAACCTGATACCAAAATTCGGCAAACACATCCTAACTTGCAGAAGATACATTTTGGCTAACCCATACCTGGCAATAAAAATTCTGAAGTAATTTCCTTTCCCATGTCCCCAGCAGTATGTTCTTTAGCTACATCAACAATAGTAACATCCACTTAAAGCAAACAACAATGATGGATACCAAATGAAGAAAATGGAGAGACAAAGAAAGGAACAGAAACAACATAAACTATAAGATTACCATCTAATGAAGAGCTCTCAGAGAAATCAAGGTGACCATCTACATTTCTTCCACATGATTCACTTGTAAAACAAGTCTCTCCATATAAATTCCTTCTAGGGTTAGCAGAACTATCAAACCCATGTGGTTCTAATTTAAAATCTGCAGATATTGTCTTCAGCTCACTTTGCTCTGATGACATACAATGGATCCTATTATTCTCAAGAGAAGGTCTCTCCAATTTGCGAAAATCAATTTTGGAACTAGAATTTAGCATCTCAATCTTGATGTCTTTATCAACTCCTAATGATGGCATTAGTTTCTCACTTAATCCTACACTCGCTTGATTTCTTTCAATACATTGTGTTTCACACGGTCCTTGCATTCCTTCATTTCTTTCAACCATTGAGACAACAATAGCAGTCTCACCAGCATCAGCAATGGATATAGAAACCTTTCCAGAGAGAGTATCCTCTACCACACATTCACCATTAGTGCTTAATGTATGACCACTAAGCCTTGATACTTCTGAGTTTTCATTGGCTAAACACCTATTCCATTGCCAACAAACATAGCAAGAGAAACAACAGATGGTTACTGATATCCAACAAATTTTGCAACACATAACGGTTACGAGGAGATAAAGAACCAAGTGCCACCCTAGTGACAAACAATTTTCTTAATCAGAAGACAAAACCCATCATCATAATAATGCAAAATCATCATTACCTAGGACATAGCCAAGAAGTTTCACATGTGCCTTCAGTATCAAATCCCACACAAAAAGCATGATACCTGATTGGTGCGAGTAAGAAAACAATCAGTGTCAATTAGTAGAGTAGACTTGAAATGAGATGTAGCATAAATATGAAATTAGAGGATATCAAAAGTCACAAGAGTATGCAAAAATCGGAAGGAGAAAAGAGGTTTCCCTCAGAGAGAGTTGACAAGCAAAAAGACACCATAACGGGACATATATACATTATGTACACAAAAAGTGCTTTAAACAGGTTAAGCATACCATATATCACAGGAGTCGCACGCGATTGATGTATCAAGATTTGGATCATCCTCAATTGTTACTGATCCATCACGAACTTTGCAGCCATTGCCATCCAGACAGATAACTGCCTACAACATGGCAAAGTGTATAACAGCTGTATGCTAAGAAGATATACACTGCAACATAGATAAATAAATAAAAATTGTCTATTATGAAAATTGTCCAAATTAACTTAGCACCATTTACAGAAGGAGCACCAGAAACTAGTATGCAATTGGCTTCAAATTCTTAATGAGATCTCTTAAATTAAGAACTTACATTTTCATCAATATAGTAAGACAGGAAGGAAAGAGTATTATTTTCGCCTTCAATGTTCCAATTGTCTTCTCTGCATAATTAATACATAAGAAATATCAGATAAGCACCTGACTACTTCTTAGTGTATTAAACGTATAAACTTAATATTTTCCGGTACATCTTAGATATTTGTTAATGTTCCCCTAAATGTACACAATCTGACAAAGGTTACACGTAGATAACAAATATCTTTTGGGAATTGCTTACAACAATGCAAAGTATAATAGATTGTGAAGTGATGTGCCACCATCTCGTCTAGCTATATTATTTATTATCTTCCACACGCCCCCTCACTTGTGGCATATTTTTGAGCCAAACAAGTTAATATCAATTTTTTTATCAGGCAACAATGTAACTTGATTCCAGGACCTTTGTTTG